>JAQGAX010001813.1:0-10161 GCA_034698105.1 Plectus exinocaudatus | reverse complement strand
GTGGATAAGCAACGATTGAGCAACAACAGAATACCTCTTCGCGTGGCTTCTTTTTCCTCGTGAAGTTCTTGTACGTGCTCCGATTTGACAGTTTCGATTTCTCGAGTGAAATTGTCGCGCATGTGCCGGATCAGTTCTTCGTGCGACTCTTTCAAAGTCGATAGATTGTGATCGTTCATCGACTGAAAGTGGCTGTTTAGTAAGCAACCAGATCGCATAATCGCTACCTTCATCATCTGCAAATCGTCCTGAAGCTTTTTGCGACGATTTTCTTCGTAGATCAATTTATCGCGCAAGTTTTTAATTTGCTGGTCGTACTCTTCCCGTAATGAATCTAACTCTTCGTTGTGAGCAACCTATAGAGAACAAAACGTTGATTAGACACGGAAACAAAGACAGTAGTCATGTTGGACGCACCTGCAAGTCTTCGATTTCATTCTCCAGGTCTTTCACTTCGTCAGTAATACTTCCATGGCCATTTGGAATTCGCGATTCCTGCAAGAGAAATAACTAATTTATGAATAATAGCGGCATGCAAAATTAGTCGATCGGAAATTAACTACGGGCAATTCACTCAACACAAGCCGAGCAACTTATCACCGTCAGAGAAAATCGAGCAGAACCAGAGGGATGCAGAACAAAACGAAAATAGAAAACCTCAGGGAACGGATGCCGAGCCGCTGAATTGTTTCGACCCGATAGTTCATCGCGGCGAGCGCCCAATTCACCGTCAACGGACCGCAGCGCCAACTTGACGGCCGCGTCGACGCAGCACTGGCTGAACAAGGCGCGGGTCAGCGGCTCGTACAGCTCGGCGACGGCGTCCATTTCGGCCGAGTCGATCAGCGAGTTGAACAATTTATCGTGGACGTCGTTGCCGTTGGTCTCGGTCGACAGTTTTAGACTGCGCAGCGCGCACAACGCGTCACTGTCATCACCAGCAACATTTGTTTCTGCGCACTCGACAGAAAGTCGTTGCTCGCTCCAACCAACGAAGCCGTTGACTAGGCCACGCAGAACCGCCAGAACGGCCGCCGATGTCGAATGACTGTCGCACAGCGAACACTTTGGCAGCGAGGTGTTCAGCGCTGCCACAACTGCTTCGTGCAAAGCTGACAGCTGCGATGCGGGCGACGCCTGCATACTATGGTTGTGCGCTGCTGCCGTTGCTCTGAGCTGCTCCCAGTAAATCATCGCCAATTCGTACAGTTCATCGCAGGATCGCATTTGTTCGCCACCAACATTCGCTTCCGATTGGAGCATTAGTTCCGTCAGACATCCGTCAATCTTCCGGCCCACTTGCTCTCCGAGTTTGCCGACAAAATTGCGAGCGAAAGTGAGCATTTCCTGACTGTTTCGGCGATCCCACGGCAGATCGCGGTTGTTTTCTTGAAGATGCGCAAACACCATTGCCAAGTGCGACTTGAGCTGCGCTTCGAGGGTGGCCGAATCGGCCGACGGCCCCAAAAAACGACAGACTTGCTCGGCGACGGTACGCTTATCGACCAAACCGTCAACGGCCGCAGAGTTGACGGCAAAGTCGCCGCGCGCCGTGACGAGTGACTTGACGCGCTGCACAAACGTCGCGAACACGTTGAGGGTCAGGTCGATGACGGCGGCGTCAATATCTCGGTTGGCGGCAAACAGAGTGACCGTCCTATCAATGGCTGACAGGTTGATCGCCACCCCGCGCGCCTCTTGAAGTCGGACGGCGCAGTCGAGTCGCTGTCGATTATCGCCGCTCTCGAGCAGATTGACCATCTCGGCCACTAGCACAATCTCCATGCTCAGCGCCTCGGCCAACGCTTCGCGTCGCTTTGCCGGCGACGTCGCCCACGCCCGCAACTCGCCATACTTGTTAGACAGGAAAGCGGCGAGCTTGGCGGTCACTTCGTTGCGCACGACGGCATCCTTTTCGGCCTGCTGGTCGACCGCCGAGAAGGGCAACGTAAAGAAAGAAGAAGAAACAGCAGAGTCAGCAGCAGAAGTCGGGCACACACGCCGTCCATGCACACTCGTTGCGGGAGAATCGCAGGCTGACTGGCTTACCGTCGTCGCCGTAGTCGCGTCGGTAGTTGAGGGCCGAAAGCCGTCGAATAGCCGACCGAGATCTTCGTACGCGCCGGAAATGTCGGCCAGCAGCGATTCGACCAGTGCAATATCCACGTGGGCGTCATCGGTCAGCGCCGCGACCGCTCGGATCAGGTCGTCGACGCGATGGCGATACTGCGCCCAGTCGGAACCGCTGCGCGTAGTCAAGCTGTGGGCGATGCGCGATAGCACGCCCACTTGCATCTTGATCAGCGGCACTAGCCGATTGGCCGCCTCCGCCGACGTGCTCGCCATCGCGTCCTCGTCGTCGTCGTCGTCCATGCGTCGTTCCACCTCGGCGACTGGCGTGACGAGCTGCCGCCGCAACGCCTCGATTTCCTCCTGCTTCCGGTGGACGTCCACTTCGGCGGCCGTCAAACTGCGCCGCAACTGAGCCAACCCGGTCGTCTACAATGCGAGTGATCAATCACCGGCCAAATACCACCTCTACTTAGTACTTACGTCCGGGTTCTGCTGGTTGAACAGATAGCGAAGGCGGTCGTTTTCGGATTCGGTTTCACCGAGTCGGCCGCTGGTTTGACGCAGCTGGTCGCGCAACGATTCGACCTAAACGCGAACATCTGAGCACGGGCCAAACGGCTCACTAGCGGCAACGACAGGTGGTCGACGTCGTCGTGAATCAGTTACGACACTGCCGTCCGATACCCGCGCATCAAGCGCCAACTGCGATAACTTCACAAAATCACCACTCCCCCCACCGCCCGAACCACCCACTCAAGTTCAGTCGACAACAATCAACACAAACAACAATGACTGCAGCAGGATGAGCACCTCGGCGACTGCGCGTGTCATAATCACGGCGACGAATTGATGCACCAGACAACGACAATTCTCCGGGATGTCCATCTTGGGATTCTGCAGCGATTGGACGCATTGCCCAATATTCATCGTTGTCGCTGACTGACGACAATAATACTGGGTCGCGACACTGACGACCGAATTTAGTGGAGCGCCACTAAACGCAGCAGCTCGGCACGTTGCCGCTTGATTCGCGCTGTTGCTGCTGGCACGATCGTTACCGATCAAAAATACACGGACGCGGTAACAAGAGCAACAGCAGATCGTTTGTCCGTTTGATGTACTGACGCGATATCTGCGGCTGTACAGCGGCGAGTCGGAAATGCTGACTTGGCGTCGACTACTGCTCGCCAGATGAATTATTCAATGGGGGCACGACTCCTGAGCAAACGCCATCCGTGGCAGCAGCGGATCATGAATCACATAGGTCGGGCGGGCGCCGTACAACCCGCAGAGGTTCGGCGGCACTATCACAGAGCGACGACTGAAGCGAAGAAGGCGCGGGCAGAAAGGGCAGGAACGACGGACCGTTGACGAACAACGAGAATGATTAATCCCGATCATCCATTCATTTCCTTTGTCCGTCGGGCCAAGCGCTCCACCGCCGCACTCGAACCAAAAACGAACGGACGGACGGACAGACGAATGCCGCCGCCGCCGTCGCGCCAGCCGACAACGAATTCGGACGCGTTCCTTCGTTCGCTTAAAGCTGCCACGCCACGACGGCCGATCGGTCCGACCGACCTGATCGCATTTGCCTTCGCGCCCTATTCGCAATCCGACGACGCACTCGTCGGCCAAAGCCGCGTCGCATGCCCTGGCAGTCACTCACTCCAGCGCTCCTCATATGTGACCAAGTCAAACAACACCAACGCCCAATCGCTAACTCGTTCACTCATCGCGCACTGCGTCACCTTCAGCTGCAGCTGCAGCCCTCCGAGAAATGCAATTTTTTTAGCCGACTACCTGAGCTTCCAGTGACCGCAAGCGAATCTCTTGCGTTGAAGGAGCATCACCGGCGACGGTGGCGGCGCGCGTCGAACGCTGAAAAACATCCACACTCGACTTACGTTGAACAATGCCATCGACTTCGTGGGGACGATCGACCACGATCGGCGTAAATTTAGTGCAGGTGCCCCTGAGGACGACGCAAGCGACAATACTGGGCGTCCGGTTAGCGTAGGAACGAAGAGTAGAGAAGAGCAGCCCGGGGAGCGAGCGGGCGAACGAGCCCAAGTACTCGACGACGGCGGATCGAACGTCGGCGCACAAGTGGCCGGAGACGGCGATGAGCGCGGGGGGAGCGGCAGAGAGCACGACAACGCCATTCACATCATGTTAAAATACGAGGGGAAAAAGCCCCGGGCAAGGCCAGCCAATCGTCGCCTCCGCTTCAACCCCAGCGAATGGGCGGAGCAACTCCCGCCAGCACCCGATGGCGACCACATGTCGCCCACCATCCTTTGTCCTCGGCCAGCTGGATCAAGACACTCACTGATGATCTCGGCGCGGAGACGGGCGAATGACGTTGCTCTCCATCACCCGCTGGACGCAGGGGAGATTGTCGCGAAGGAGAATGATTTCTGCAAGCATCAACAATCAATCAGCCCAGATGGTGACCGTTATCTGCACTGACGGTTCGGTGGCGAATCGAAGTGAGACGGGAGAACGCTGCCGGCGAGAAGATGAACGCTCTTTCAAGCGCGAAACCGGCGAGCGGCGCACAGTCGGCGATAGGCTGCTTCTGCGACGACGACGTTGCGGTCGTCCTTGTCGCTCGTCGTCCATCCCATCCTCGCCGCCGCTGCTATCGATGGACCTGAAACATTTGTGATCTTCAATTTGTTCGCTGTTCGGGCAGAGATAGCCAAGGGTTTTTTGTCTGGGGGTGATATGACGTCACTTTTTCGGAAAAAGTGTCATTCTACCTAGTGTAAATTTTTTTCCTGGCCCTCTGGGGGTGTGATTTCCATACAAACCCATTTTTCGATTCGGGTGATTTGGGTGCCTGTGAGGGTGATATCACCCCCACATACCCCTCGTGGCATTGTCTGTGCTCGGGGCACTCACACATCTATGAAAGAGAGAGAGATACGAATATCTAAGTGGGACTAGGGTCATAACATAAAAACACTGCACTAATACAGAATACCTAAAAAGAACGTCACTCAAATTGAAATGCTCACACAGATCAATGCAAAATTTCAGGCACAGATATTTGAATATATTTTCCATCATGTGCTCAATTTTTAGCCCGATTGAAACCAGGCTGCAGATTAAAACAAGAGTGTCAACAAATCATACTTTGGATTCGTCAGCGGCGCATATCATTATTTTTGAAACTGATATTTCAAACTATACTCGAATTATAGTCAAAATTCGTTTTTCGGGCGGAAAATGATGGCAAATTTCAAAAATAATTATACGCCAATCAATTTTCATGGGTTAGCTAATTGTCACACACTAATCTAAAGCAGTGTCATCAATAAAGCTGAAAATATTACACATGATGGAACATAAATTTAAGTAAAATTTCGCATCGATCCATGTTCCGCAGAAGCAGCTGCAAAGTGCAAACCTTTCTGAAACGGAAGTATCCTCGCGCGAGGTTCTTCGTCGGTCAGCATGCTCTTCTTCAACGTCTGCATCATCGGACGAGCTCGCGTCTGTCGCACTTCTGTGGTGAGACTCAGGCGCCACGTACGCAATCCGCTTTTTGCGCTTCAAAAGACAGCAATTTATATGGAAAAGGTCAAATACGAGGCGTAATACTACCGGCGGAGGGACCAATTCGGTAGAATTGGCGTCGGGCAATGAACCAACTTCCGTGGATGCGCACGTCTCGGCATAAGTAGGCGAGGGGTTGTGCAAATTCTGCTGCATGGCGGCGATCCAACTGTCGCGTATGCCGGGGGTCATCGCCGACAAAACATATCGACTGCGATGACACTGCAAGAGAACGACCGATAGTAACGGCGAACCATCCTGCGACCACAAATGCCTACTCGAATCTCGATGCCATAGTTGCGAGCAGAGGCGCTCGGATAGACGTTCTCGCATTCGCCCAAGTCGATTTCATGCACTGGCTCGCCAGTGTCTTCGGCCCACACATCTCTGCAGCCATCAACATTGAGCAGGTTACGAACGCACAAGCGACCTACTTAAACAACTTGAGCGACAGGCCCGCCAAGACCACCCAGTGCTTCATCCACTCCTGATCGCTGCGTCCGCGCAGCATTAACCAACCCTTGCGAAGGGTATGCATCGAAGAAGTGTCGATCTAATCACAAAAAAGCGGTCAGTAAAACGTGGCATAGTAACGAAAAATCCTTCCAACCCTGGGTGCAGACTTGTTGCCGCGCTCCAGTTCGCAGTCGACGGAATCATTATCTTGTTCGCGGCGATTAGAGCGATCGGCGTCCAGCGCGAGAAGAATATCTCGACCGCCATTCATCGGCACATCGGACATGGCTCTTCGTGGTCCTTCCTCCTTGGCCAGCCGATCGCGATGCTTCACACTGCGCGGCGTCCCGTGGTGGATGGACATGTCCAGCAGACTGGTCTTGCTGCCCAGGTCGACGCGCGCCGCCAGGGACGGCTCGGAAAGGCGTCGGCTGCGATCACTCGACGTCGACCGCGATGACGAATGGCTGCCACGACGTGTTGACTCCTTCACCTCGATGATCGTCGGCTCTACGAGCACCTCCTCGCCGGCGGACGACTCAATCGTGCTCGTCGAATGGCCGTTGCGCAAATGGCGGTTGCCCGACTGGGGCGCGAACGAGTTCTGTTTGGCGTACATGCCAAGCAAATTCTGCCACCTGCAACACGACCAACGTCGCCAGCACAGAGGCGCCACACTGCGGTGTGCGGCAACAGGCACTGAGGCGGGAATATGCATAAGGAGGCGGACGGCAATGACGATCAGCGCCCATCGACCATTGTCGGCGGACAATGCGCGCAAGGCTGGTCGCGAAACAGGCGCGCTCACACTACTCCCCAACGGACCACGGGGGCCAGTGACATGACATTGATTGCACTCTCACCACTTGAGCTCCTCGGACGTGTCGGCCTTGACGTAGCAAACAGCTGGCCGGCCGGCGTCGACCGCGATGGCGATGCTGTGCGGATGGCCGGTAACGGCGGCGGCTTCGCCCACGTGCACGCAGCGCGTCATGTCGAGCACCACTTGCGGCACAGTCTCAGGCTAAAGCGCACGAATTAGCGTGCGCGTCGGCGAGTGGCCTTCGACCGGGTACAATCAACGTGCAAACAGTGCCCGTCCCCTCAATTGAGAGTAGAAGAAAGGCGCCAACTGTCGACTTACATTCTGGTCGAGCGCGTACGACAACTCGCCATCGTCGTGCAGAGTGAACCATCGGCGCTGCCATCGCTGAAACGAAAACAAACTCGTGTCGACAGTCAAAGGCACGAAGCTAAGTAAATCGCTTCGCTCGGGAAAGCACAAAGACTCGCCTTTGATCGGTGCGACGGACAGGAAAAATCGAGGTTGCTTGGCGCGACGTAAAGAAAGCCGCAAGCTGTCACCTTGCGCGTCATCTGCAACCAGACTTGGCAAACTCTCTCCTGTGCGACCGATAACGACGTGGGAAGGGGGAAAGTTGTGTGGACGGTCGGCGGTTAGAGATGGCGGGCGGCAGTCGGTCAGTGCAAAAGGGGACACGTCGGCACTCCCCGCCGACCGAATGAATGCGCACTCGGCGATCGTCAAGCGCCCTGTCCGCTGTCGTGTCACTGTCGATGTCGCGGTCAGCCGAGGATCACCCACATCGCCAAGGCCGACAAATGTCATCGACTGTCGCCGCAGCAAAAGGCGCGTCCACCGCGCTAGCCAGTTGTCGCCGGCCGATGGCCCGCCGCCATTCCCTTCACATCGCCCAATATATCGATCTGTTGTTCGACTGTCGGTGACTGCTTGCAGAAACCGACCCGGACCGGAGGCAGCGGTCAAGAGCGGACGGTCCCTCGCCGAACGAGCGAGTTAATAGTGTTTGCTGCGAGACCCCATCAATCGACCCATAAACGACTGTCCACCGGACGCGATTTGCACTGCTGGCGGTGCTAGTGACTCGCCAACGGGGTGACTGTGACCGGGCGGGCGAAGAGAACCCCTCTGCACCAAATTGTACGGGACGACAGTTTCGCTGGGCAGCGGACGATCGGTCAAACAAACTGAGAGACCGGCGCGCTGACAGGAAGAACCGGTTGAGCGAGCAGCCGCAGAACGCCGACCTGACCGTGACCGGGCGGGAGAGAGATGGAGGAGGCGGAAGGACGCGCCGGCCATCGGCGACATCAGTGCCGACCCGCCACCGCCCAGGAACCGGTCGTCGCGCCAAGACACGCGCGCTCGGCCGGCCACATTTGCTAGGCTCTCGCCGGCCGCAGACCACCGAAAAATGCGCGCTACACGGCGCGTGCCGATCCGCGCAGCACTAACAGGTGCGTACACAGAAGCAGTCGTATACATGAAGCACAGCGCACAGCAAGCGTCACCGACCTTGCCGTTGTCCAGCGCCTCGTCGCTGTGGCCCTCGCGCGGCTTGAAGCAATGCTGACAGCGCACCTTGCTGAACATGTTGGCCTGGAATCGCCGACACGGGTTGTTGTTCGGCGGCAACGGCGGCATGGCGCTGAAAAGCGAAACACAGCTGCAGCGGCGGGAGCCAGCGCGAGTTGCTGGTAGGTAGCGGCCGTCGGTGTGAAAGCAAGGCGGGCAAGCGCGCGCCCATAAACAAACCACACACAATGTAAACAATGAGACACGAACGGCCGTCCCCGTGCATCGACGAACGGCAAGCGGGCAGCGGGGAGCTTTTTCCGAGCTATTGTGCATCCGACCGATCGGGGCAGGTGAGGGATGTGCCAGCCGCCGGCGCAGATTAGCCCACAGTCGACCAGCAAACGACTGGTTCCGGCGCCGACAAGCACCACGCCACTACAGCGCCCCTCCCCACACACAAAGCGCCACTCAACCGGCCACTCAAAATCCGTACAGGTCCCTCTTATTAGCAGCCGCAAAAAGTAAGTCGACAAATGACTCGCGCCGGGCAAGGAAGTGATACTTGACACTAACCTTTCCTCGCGTACGCCTTGGCAGTCACTGGCCAGTTACGTTTGCAACCATCGCCGCCGGCGTAACTACAACCAATCAATAACAGCAATGTTCATTCATTAGCAAGAGTCGAAATGAACGCATAACGAACGTATCGCTGCTAAACCTGTTATAAAGAAAGCCGTGAAACTCTGCTAGCTGACGCGAGCGAATGACACTGAAAGGGCCGCAGACGATTCTTATCTAAGGCGCAACAGATGCGAGTAAGCAAAGTTTTCTAGAAATACACAAAGTGGTGAGGAGAGAATCGTGCCTAACAAATACAATACGGATGGGCCGCGATCTCTAACGCTAAACGCCGACACTGGCGCGAAGAAATACTCCGCGTGACGTGACGTCCACTTTTCTCTGCGCGACACGAAAAGTGTGGGACAGCGGAGCAATGGGATGGACGCGGTAGCGCGGCCGCGGACTTCGCAAAATTTTCAAGACGAGTCGGTCGAACGACGACTCGAGTGTGTTTGGAGAAGATTTCCAAACACTTTAACCGCATTCAGGGGAGCGGATTATACCTGTATCCTACACTAAAATAATTACTGTACATAATCGGGCTGAGACCCACCATGTTCAAAGCTACTTCCATCACAATTGTAATTGTGCTCAGCGAGGAACTCACGCACTGCCGCATAAAACACCCCATAATTGAGAGGAAAAAAAATCCGGTTACATGTCGCGGTAACTAAGGTCAACGTTCTTGCAAAAAAGAGGAGGACCCCAAAAATGGCTTTGGCCAACGGCAAATCACGACGTCTGAAGCCCCAAACTATGCATGAGATAAAAAGACCTCGATCTCTACTCAACGCGAGGACAAAATGGCATTCCTGTTCCCAGCTATCCCCTCAGGAGAGCCCGTGGGGACTGAATCAACCCGGAGGCAGGGCAATCCCTAGACTCAGGTCACCTGTCGGCCTGGTCATATTATGAGATTAAAATCAACATGAGAAATTGGACCGGTTTCATATCGCGTAATTAAATGAAAGTCATACTTCGCGCAGTGCTAAAGCAAATCCCTTAAGTACGACCTTAATTAAAGTACGCGATATGAAACCAGTCCATTGTCACGGTTTGCGCTCCGCGCCGCGTCGCCTTCCGAATTTCGTAATGCGATTTCCTGA
>JAQGAX010001812.1:0-10163 GCA_034698105.1 Plectus exinocaudatus | reverse complement strand
CGAGGCGCACTCAACGCTGAAAAGCAGGACGATGAACCCAATGCCGACGAAGAATTTCATGGTTGAACAGGTGCCGTGTAAGACCGTTTTACATCAACTTCTCTTGTTAAAACGGAAACTCTATGCTATAGATAAGAGAATCGCTCTGTTAGAGCGCATCCGGTTGGATAAAAAAGTTGTTCAGAAATTTTCGCTTGCAGTACAAATCTTTCTTCAAAACCGGTACTCTTTAATTCTTTTATGCTTCCGCCGCAAAAAGATTAGAATGGTCAAAAATGCCGCGTGACTATGGCAAAAATGTTATCCTCTGGAATGTCACTGCTTTTTTGCTCTTTGTCTTTTGCCTATTTGTCATTTTGACTGTTGCGCAGAATCGGACACAAAATGAATAAATATTGCCATTCGACTCGACCCCCTGAACACCTAGCAGAAAGCTTTTTCAGATGATCGATCAGATATTCAGATTTAGAAGCATGAGAAAACATGCGTTCAAAAACATGCGATATAGGGGTAAGACATCAGTAGCAAACGCTTGTTTTACTTATACCTGTATATTCAAATATTTCCTTGATCTCAAATGTGATTTACTATTGCCAATGCTTACCAGATAGTTACAATTTTACGTTAGAAAGTGTCTCATATGAACGAAGTTCTAAATTCATTGCTAAAACACACGATTGCTTTCTTCTGTCTGGTAAATCAAGGTAGTCTTTGTCTCGAGAGATCCGCCGAATTAGCCTGGTCCGCACAGACCCTCGCCGACGCATCTTCTTTGCGCAGCACAATATTGACAACCGTTCTTTCCGCCTTTTGGCACGCCAAACGTAGAACATTCGTGTTCGGCTAGCCGTTCTGCAAATGTACATGAAAATTTTTTAATGATAAAGTCAGTTGCTATAAACTATACATGTAACAGGTGTCTAAAGTTGGGGGCCGATTCAGGAAAAAATTTTGCATTATAAGGGTTTAAATTACCATAAGCAGGCAACTTCTTTGAGCGGGAATTCAATTTTTTCAAATTTTTGCCTGATTATGCCAATTTTTTAAATTTTCGACGGATTTTTAAAGGGGGTTCGGGTTTTTTCCTGGATTGGAGGGGGTTCAGGTTTTTTCACTCAGGTTGGGGGCCTAAGGTACCTCCACTTTCATGTATGCTACAAACGTACGGCAATCTTGTGGAGACAGAGCCACTGGAGCTCTTCCAAGTCTACCATTGGCAGTTGGCGCACCTCCGCAAAGATTTGGATGATCGACAAGGAATTCGACGCATTTCTTCTGATCTGTGCACCAGTAACACTTCGGAAATTGGCAGATGGTGGCGCTGGTTCGTAGTTCTGAAACATAATAGCGGACTTTTTTCTCATGTAAGAGTTCCCTGAATATACAGGGTAGCCCAAAAAAACGTGCCATTTTGTAAAATGATCGACAACTTCCCCAAGAGATTGAAGCTCTCTATCCACTACAGAGGGGGAAATTTCGAGCAAGAATGATTGTAAAATGAATTTTTGATAATTTTTGTTATGCTTTGTTTAATAAAAAGTTACTGTATATAGCTAAACATAAATGTTGCAGAAAATTATTTTTTTTAAATGGCACGTTTTTTTTGGGCCATCCTGTAAGCCTCCCACTTATATTAGGAAAGTAAAATTTGCATAGGTTGGAGCTTGTACAAATTCATTTTAGGCACGTCTGAATAATCAGTACATATACTTAGGAAACACAAAGCAAATTATTATTGGCCTTAGCGTCAGACGTTTAGAACTACTCGAATGATAATCGACTCGAAACAAAATGACGACATTTCAAACAGTGTAAAATGAAAAGTAAAAGTGTTCGTTGACATTCGGAACGTACTGCACTCTTGTGGAACTGGTGGCGAGCCGCTCTCAGAAGGGAAGAAGACGCTGAAGAGCAGGACGATGAACCCAAAGCTGGGGATGAATCTCATGGTTGAACAGACTCTGGTAAGACAGTCACTTTGCGCAACTTCCTCGTGTTAAGATGGAATCACTATATGTAAGACCAGTTTTCGTTCTGCTTGAGCACGTCCTCGTGGTTAAAAAAAGCTGTTCAGAAAGTTTCGTTTGTGGTATAAAACTTTCTTCAAAACCGGTATTCTTTATATGCTACTATTATACAATCTCTGTGAGTGAGGCTATGAATACGTTTTCTTAGTTCCTGCAGGATGAAGAAAAACCCAAAGCCGGCAATGAATTTCGTTGCTGAACAGACCATGTAAGACAGTGGCTTTGCACAAGTTCTCTTGTCAATACGTAACCGTTCCATATACATACTATTAGTATACAGGACCAGTAATCGTTCTGCTCAAACGTGTCTTGAAGGTTGTGCTGAATTTTACGAACCCTTTGTAGCAGACGTGGGCGCTGGGGGGGATTGGGGGATGTCCCCCCTTAGAGGTTCCATTCCCGAGGGGTCGAAGTTTAGGGGGATGAGAATTTTTTAACGTAGAAGGAGGAGTACAGTGTTTTTGGTCGGCTGGAATTTGACGACCTTTTTTTAGGTCGCTAACCATACTTAGCGAAAAAAATTTTTTTCGGGGGATGATCCCCTTCCTAAATCTGGTCCATCATCCCCCCTTGGCCGACCCACCGTGCCCACCTCTGCTTTGTAGCACTGACGCGCTTGAGGTCGTACATTAATCTGCTTACTGCTCCTAGAGGCAATTCTTGGGGGTGCGTGCGTGGATTGTTGTAAATGTCTGACACATTCTCTTTCCATTCTCGTGCCTCAGGAGTGATCAAGAGTGATGCCATGCCCCTGTCTCCAGAGGCATGGCATCACTCCTGATTCTACTCCACTTCTTTTCACTATAAATAGCAGCAGAATCGTAAACAGAAACAGATCAGTAATCATGACAAACGCGTGGACTCGCACGTGGGCGCCACTTGAGCTCCCCAATGTTCATTAGCACTTCAAGCTGCGCATAGTAAATTTTCATTAAAATTGATCAGTCTTTAACCACAAGAGGAAGCTTTTTCACGGTGGCCGACTTTGCTGGTGTTCATTGGCGGTGGAAATCTCTAAGGAATCGGTAGTAGTCGCCGGCTGAAGCCGTAAAGAACGGAAGAGTAAGCCGAGGCTATTTCTGGCTTTTCTGGTTAGAGAGGAAATTCATTATTAAAGATATCTGCATTCGTTTCTCCTCGTTGATCGCAAACCCTGGCTCATTTCATTTACCTGCTCGCTTTTTACACGCTGCTGCACTGAAGAATTGATTGCTAAGAAAGCAGTAGTATCAAACGTTCAAATCGAAGACACAGCTGAACATCTCCTACGTCCGACGCATCGCATCGCTATCTTCAGTCTATGCAAATTCAAAGATTTTTCTGCCAGGACGGCAGCAATCGATGCACAGCACAATAAGCTTCCAGACCAGAACACAATCAGATTTATTGCGAGTTAGTGTTGCACAGAATGTTTACTAATTCCGGCCGTTCGCCCACCCACCTTTTCGCCTTCCTCATTCTCTTTGCATTCGCTTGGCCTGTTAACTGCCTGTGTTTTTCTTCAGTCTATCTCTGTCGCAGAGGTGGTCGCTGATCGCAAAGCGGGGTTGCGAAACTAAACATCACTCTCCATGCATTTCCAATATCCTGTCGAACAATTGTGAGGTAATACTAGTAAAACGTGATTAACCACGTTACGTCAAAGCAACTTTTGAATGAACATAATTTGCACGGCTCTTAGTTTTTCCTTTGAATGAATGAATTTTGGGTTGTGTGGAAAACATATGGGGCTTTCAAGGAACAATACCCAACGGTTCATATATTACGTAACATGAAGGGAGTGAGGTGTTTGAGATGTGTTACGCTATGACGTCACTCCTATGCTTAACAATAGAAAGGGGTGTCAAAAAGGGCCAATATATGTATTACGCACGCATTACGGGAGCGGAATGTCCGAGAGAGGTCAGAAATCGAGTTACGTAATATATGAGTAGGGGCCACTCATGTCTCACGCGCTCGATCCACCACCGCGGTATCGGAATGGATAAGGACAGTATTTCTTTCGAAGCCAGTCCGAAACCGAATCGGACCACCGCCGTCGCCATCCAACCACCGGGCGGCGGATGGAAAGACATGAAGAGGAGGGGAGACGGTGACGAGCTGGCCGACTGGGCGCATCATGCCCCGGGTCCCTGACGACTCTGAGGAGGCCACGGTTACTAGTCTCTCTGGAGGAACGAGCGCCGACTTCCATCGCCAACCAAGCTCTCCGGAGTGTCACCGAATATATGGCTGTTTTCGTTCGTCTCCCTCCGTGTGTAAGTTTGTATCAGCTTGCTTGATTGTTCTGCTGCAATGACTCATTGTGCCACCCACGAAAGGCCTACGTGCCGAGTGTTAGGTTAGCTAGCTAATCAGACGGGCGCCGTGAAAGAAGTCTAACAATAGCCAATACCCCCGCGTTGCTACAGTACTTGACTTATTACTGGCTGGCTGGCCGACCAATCGGCAGGTGGTCGTAGGTGGGCATGATACTTCTGTTGGGCGGTAAGGCCAATTCGCTCGTCTCTCACTTTGAGACGCCGCTGTATGGTCGCACCCGTCACTACCGACAATGATCCACAGATTAAGCGTATTCGCCGATGATACAAAATCAAGAGTACCGCTCACTTCACAAGACTTGGAGATGCGAGTGACAAGAACACATCATGCGTTGGAGGGCGAGATCGGAACGGTACTTCACCGATTCGGCGGCGAGACGACCGCCCACGGCATCCCAAAAGTTTTCTCAGCGATCAGCTGGGGCGGGCGTATCTTCTGGCTACTGCTGACCGTCCTGTGTGGGACCGCCTTTTTATTCCAGTACAGTCTTGTGCAAGAAAAGTACTCGCGCCAGGAAAAGATGGTTAATGTTGAGGTTAGTTTTGGTAGCCGTTTTGGCTTTTTTGAAAAAATGTCCGAGAAGGTTCTTGTTACGACTAATCGTTAACATCAACGGTGAATTTCTACTACGGTGAATTTCTACTATGCGAAGCGAAAGTCGGTTTATCGAACAGTTTATTGATTCGTGAAAATTGATGCCCAATTCGTATATCTTCCGGAGAGTATATTGGGCCCCTTTCATTAATGGTCTCGCGGTCAGCGTTGTCCTGCCAATAATACAAAATTAGCTTTAATTTTTTTGTAATATACCCTTGCATTCTATATTTTATATTAAAATGTCAAATTTTCAGCTTGTCTTCGACACACCTTCCTTTCCAGCTATCACTGTCTGCAATTTGAACCCGTTCAAGAAGCACTTGGCCAGAACGGTTCCTGTAATTAGAGAAACGGTAAACAAATCAAACATCATGGCTGGATTTGAAAGCTTTGTATTTCGTTATAATTTTCAGTTAGACGCGTTTCATCAAGCGGTGACGTTCAGCAAAGACTCGAACAGCTACATCGATACTGCCCTTCGCGACCGTCGCAGCTTGAAGACCGGCTTCCACTACATCCAATACGAGCCGGCGCTATCCAACTGCGAGTGCACTTCGGACTCGAAACAAGAATGCATACAGTACGACACAGTGCCTCTCAACAACTACGCGCTCTGTATCTGCAATTTCGACCGACAGGATGGCAGTGCCTGGCCTTGCTTCAATGCAACGTAAGCCGACACAGAAGTTCAGTTGTTCGCAGTTTTACCGCATATAAGTTTGTCTCCTTAATTTGCACTCTATTCTCCAGATTAAGAATCAGATTCTCGTAAACTGCCGAAATATGCGGAGATCCATGATCTCTCGGCCGCTCGGCTTTTATCAAAGCCCAAACCGTCCTTCCTATGTCTACTGAACTAGAATTCAATTCGTTTATCCGTAATAAGCTTCGTTGTTTGCATTATCATTGTAATTGTACCACAGTCCAATTATACTTTAGAGTATGGTCGCACGACGTTTGCCCAGAGTGCAATGACATTGGTTACTGTAACTTGCCGAGCACCAACGGCTCCAATGCGTTTGAGTGTCTGTGCCAGTTGGGCGAGAACGACGCCAATTACTGCTTGATCAAGCCTGACCGCATGAAGAGAATGTGGGAGATTCGAGGAAAACACATCCCAGATAAGACGTCGCCGTTTCGTGGCGACTTTCTCAAGCAGCTCGAGCTGCTTGGCTATGCCAATATGACGGATGAGGTGAAAGAAAGTTTTGTAATGTAATTTGTGCGCAGAAATTTGAATCTAAGATTTTTGTTATCTAGGGACGAAAAATGGGAACGCTTGAGCTGAAAAATAAAATGATTCAGTTTCAGTATTTGTTTTGGTCAAGGAATTTGAAAGAAAAGAGAACGAATATCTATATTAGAATATAAAAAATTTAACCATGTGAACTGAACATCCTTCAACAAATATGATAATATTCAAGCAAAATATGAATCGAAATCTTTTTTGGGTGGCGATCACAACGAAGACCAAAGAGCGTCTTGTGCTAACAATGGCTAGCCTCCCGCGAGAGAGACGGATCGCGCTGTCCTACGGGAAGGCGGAGTTCATCAAAATGTGTTCGTTCAACGGCCAGCAGTGCGACATCGTCGACAACTTCAAGCTGCACGTCGACCCGGCGTTCGGCAACTGCTACACATTCAACGCCCATCGCAGCAGGCCTCTGACAAGCGAGAGAGCCGGGCCATCTTACGGTTAGACGATAGTTTCTCCCCTTCCATTTTCGATTCTTTCGTCTTCAGGATTGCGCTTGATGGTGTTTGTAAACGCGTCGGACTACTTGCCGACGACCGAAGCAAGCGGAATTCGCATCGCCATTCACGACCAAAACGAATATCCATTTCCGGATACGTTCGGATATAGTGCCCCCACTGGCTTCATATCATCTTTCGGCCTTTCACTGGTCAGTTGATTGTCTTTCTTCCCTATATTTGGTGTTTTTCCTTTTAAAAATTTCTATATTTGTCGCGAAACATTCGCTGTTGTGCTATCAATATGCCTATTTTCTTTGTGTGATTCTTTGACTGTTCTATTCTCTACAGTTCACGTTATCATAGAAGCCTCGTGGAAGTTCCATTTTTCTGCGAAACCACATTCCTTTCACCACATGTGAACTATTTCCTTGGACATTTTTCTTCGTAGAGTGCATGAATAATTTTACCGAAGTCACTGATTGATCTTTCAGCGAAAAGTCAATCGCTTATCAAAGCCCTTCGGGGAGTGCGTCCTACCAGACGCGCCTCTGCCCGACTCCTACATATATCGCGATTACAAATACGAACCAGAAGTAAGTCGTCATTTGAAAGATTGTTTGGTTGGAGCCGCACTTTAGCATGCCTTCATTATTTAGGGCTGCATAAAAAGCTGCTATCAGCACACGATTGTCAGCAGATGTGGATGTGCAGACCCGCGTTTTCCGGCACCCAATGGTTCATTTCCTTGCGACAGCTTCAATGAGCTAGCCAGTTAGTTCTTTTTGCACTCATCTGCCAGAATGAAGCAATTTCAAATACTGCTTTCTAACCTAGAGACCATCAATTGGTTTTTTAAAATTTCCTGATGGCCTTGCAATTGTGTGCGCAGCTGGGGGCGGGGTGTTTTGGCGGAAAGCACGCTGATTGGCTGTTATCATGGTGAAAACCAATTTGTTTACTTCCGCTAATAGACTCCCCAACGGCGCTCACTATTGTAGCTTAGTTCCATGATATTCAGGGATTGAGCGCCCCGAGTCTCTGCAAGTATAAGCGGCAGACCGTTCAATTGAAGAGTCAAAAGTTCAGCTTGTTGAGGAAATTGCCTGATTCATCAAAGTATCCGCTTCACGAAAGACTTCAATTGCAAATGTACACACCCTTGTGCTCAAGACGTCTACAGTACCACATATTCGGCGGCTCGATGGCCCTCCGGTTCATTCAAAGTCGGAGACTGCGATAAAGAACCTGAAGCGTGCATGGCATACTATGGGTACGTTGCATGGAATTGGCCCTTCTTCAGGGAAGGAAACTGAATTTAAAAAATCGTACTGTACCTAGCAATAAAATTATATGATCGAGGGAGCTTCGCGCTAATGAATTTTTGAACGGACCGAAAGTAGTATTTGCAATTGCGCACAATATTTCCCACAGGGTGACATAAACTCGAGTAACGGAGTGAAAAACACGTCAACGACGAGATGAATTTTCGTCTCTTAGCCCTTAAAAGAGTACTTCAACAAAAAATTTCAGGCAAAATGCTGCTATGCTCGAACTTTACTACGAACAACTGAGCTTCGAGGTACTAACTGAATCTGAAGCATATTTGGTGAGTCTTCTTGAAACTGAATTCGGTTTCGCCCCTCAATCAAAGCTGAATTTTAGCTGGTCAATCTCATATCGGACGTTGGAGGCCAGCTAGGCTTATGGATGGGTAACGATTATCTGTTGAATTGGCACAATTACGGCGTTTAGTTAGGAAAAGACAAAAATCAACTTCTGCATTTACGATAAATATTCGTCCAAGACAGCTAAAATGTTTAATAACTATAGCTGAACAACTAACAACGGCAGACTAAGATTAGTAAAAAATTAGTTATATTTGAGCGCAAATATGTTTTGCTTATTCTCATTGCAATTATCGTCAACAATAGGAAGTACAACGTCATTCATGGTTTTCGAATATTTATGACTGATCAAATATTCTGAAGCAAACCCTGTTAAAAATAAGTTTCAGGATTCAGCGTGATAACAGTCTTCGAAGTGTTGGTGTTGTTACTCGATCTGATTACACTATGCTTCCGAAGGCGGTTCGGTGACAACAAAAGAAAGAACACACTACCGCCGCCAATCATTCGGGCGCAATATCTTGGAGTAGAAGATGACCCAGTTTTCAAGCAACGATCATCGTCTTCCAGATCATCATCGTCTCTACTTCCAGATAAAGAGAAGGAAATGGAAGCCGAAAATAACGATAATGAAAATATCGCCGAAAGAAACTGCGAAGATAAATTATTAAAAGCTGATAGTTGTGACGATTAGTTATAGCGGCATAATTATTTTTTATATTGTTCTTGCTTGCTTGCCAGTTAATTTTCATGCATAATGATTAACGGTGCAGTTAAAAGTCTTTGTGGGACTAGTCTTTGTGCTGTATTACGCGTAATTAAATTCTTGCTGCTGTCACAAGAACTATTTGAGTAGTGGCCATCATTTGATGTACTGTACTTTTGGGTACAGTATTCACGCTGGTTTCATGATTACGGTATCTTGCGTCAGCAGCAGTGTCTCTCGCTGTAGACACCACAGTTGTATTTCTGAAGAAGTGAAACTCGGGTACGTTAATTAACTATGGTATTTTCGCTGTGTGATAACTTAGTTATTCCATGAGTAAGAAGAAATTTTTGGCTCATTCCAAACTTGATTCACATTGAAAACGAAAGTCTGCTGTAATCGTTTGCAACCGAAGACTTTCAACGCTGCTTGACAGCATGCTGCTATCAATAAAAAACTTTCTTAGCCTGCTTATTCCCACAATGTCGTGGGGTCGGCTTTTTCGGGTTTTCCGATCCACATAATGCGACACGTGCTCCTCGATCGGCTGTCGCAGGCCTGACACAGGGGACGACGCTGCTGGGGGTCGAACCCCCGACCTTGTGGTTGAGAACAGAGGCTCTTAGACCATTCGGCCACAGCGCCGTCAGCATGCTGCTATCAATGCGGTTCAAGATTCCGTTTTGGGTGCGAAATCATTTCTGGCGAGACTGGAGGCATCTGTGAAAGCAGATGGCGGCGTATCAAAAATATATTATCTCGCAAGCAGTAATTGCGTCCTGGTTTGCTAATTCGTTAATTTGCAAGTAACATTGTGAACTTTAAAGGGGAAATGAAGTCGAAAAACGAAAATTTGAGAGAACGTCAAGTGAAGCACGCTGATCATCGCTACTTACTCAGTTTTTTCAAATTCGACCCCCTTATATCACTTTTTGCCCCTCAAAAATTAGCCGCAACGGGTATTTACAGTAATTTATTTTCGTTGCGAGGACACTATTGGAATGATTGTTGTTCAAGAGTGAACGCGAAGTGCAGAATATATTAGGTTGGCCCATAAGTAATGTCGTTTATTTCGGACACGAAGAAAAATAATGAATTACGCCGAGGCACCCCAGGCCTTATACCACGGGGGATAGCTCCAGTGTGGAACTTAATAATGAGGGGGTTCGCGGAAGCCCCGCCCTTAAGGGG
>JAQGAX010001811.1:0-10163 GCA_034698105.1 Plectus exinocaudatus | reverse complement strand
TTCTGGACACAAACAACTGACGATTTGAAAGTTGCGCTGGCATCCCAAATTGAAAATCTCATGTAAATATGCCGGGGTTTATTTTCGAGAAAACCCGGTAGCACTTTGAGATTGCTGCACTTTCATTCTATATTCATTAAATTAAGTTCAGCATCGAGACAGCTGTGCATCGATAATCCGTTTTGCTCTCAAAACAAATTGTATGTGGGTGGCACTAATGAAGTGTGCTATGATAATGGAATGACTAAGCAATGAATAGAAACCGCCCTTTCCGAGACACGGACACACCGAGGGAAAATCTGAACACATCAACTGCCCGACCCGTATACAGGAGATTTGACGTATTGTTCGCACTCAGTACTCGAGACACTTCAACGGAATTCCTGAGGTCCGTTCGCATAGGTCGTTCCATATATCTCTGACCACTTGTGTCCGAGCTTGACGAAATTCGAGACGGTCCCTTTCACCTTTCCTCCCCAAAGTCGGACACTTCGTGAACGAAGACGATCGAGTAATTTTCGAGCTTCTTTTCGGTGCTACCCTTGCCGCCAAAACTGCCAACGGCGCCCACATCTTCCCCCCGAAAGCTTAGCTTATGTCGGTTCTAAAGTTTTTTATGAGGCAGTTTTTGAAATCTGGCGAGAATTTGGCATGTCTGGTAGACCAATTGAAGGACGATTATTATCACAGCATGGTAAAATGAAATAATGAAAATACAGTCAACAGTGCAGCAATTTCAGCAGATTCCGTAAGTATGAATGTTTCAGAAATTTCTAGGTGTCATGCAAGATCTCCCAGTTGGATTAAGAATCAAAAAACTTGATCTAGAAAAACAGCCCTTCAGGGATATAAAAACAATCTTGTCGATAATCTTCCTGCGCGTTCTGTTCGCATCGTTCATCGCGAGGGCAGACGCTTTGCTCTGCCTCACTTCCAGGGCGACCGTCGCGCAACCTGCCGCGATTTCCGCTCGGATCAAAATTCTTCCCCGCGTGTTCGTTTTCGTTTTCGTCCCCGTCTTACAACTTTTTAATAAGGACAGTAAGATAAACACTTGAATTCAGCGTACTGAATGCAATTATACGTATGCAACGTTCGTTTTAATACCACCAGCTGACTTCCGTAATCCTGGATGATAGTATGAATGCAACTGACCGCAGTATGGTTGACACAACAATACAGTATGTCACCCCAGACATGGGCACGGGTTTGGGTCTGGGGGTGTATAGTTTCAAAATTTTAGTCCTCTGGGGGTGTATATCCGCGCTCAGCAGGCGAAAAACCCTATTCTATCCAAGGTAAACCTCAAAAAAGTTTCAGCCACTACGTGGCGAAAGAGCAAATCAGCGCCAAAAAAAATTTTCCGCCGCGGATTAGACCCCTTGGGGTGTATATACTCCCCCCATACACCCCCGTGCCCATCTCTGTGTCACCCCCCAAGTCGTTAGCTTTCCCAGACATCGGAGTGTGTTTTAACGGAGTAAAAGCAGCACCACTTTAGCAGATGAATAAGACGGCAGCTGATCGAAAGTCGAAAGTTTATCCGTCGAGTCACGCGTCACCAGTTGCACGGAACAACAAGAACATATTGCTATGTTCGCGTTTTTCGAGCTTTTACATGAAGCCTTTACGTTTTTCGAGCAACTTATCCAAATGAAGAATCACATAATATACAGCAGCAGAAGCAATTATTGTAATCAATTAACCGCGCAAGCAATAACACTCTATCAACCAGTGTCGCATGCTGTATGTTGGGCATTTTGGGCGTTATTTTTTTTGAGTGATCTTTCATCATTGTACTTATTTCTCGTATTAGCCATTTAGTAATATACTGGGTGTAAAACTTTTGAGAGTTCCCTTGGTTCACAATGCTCACAAGTATCGAGATGAAAGGAACCCCATGCGTTTTGACTTTGGGATCTAATCGATCTTCAATTCAAGAATCCACGTCATAATCACGAGAACGCGCACATGAATACATATAAATAACTCTAACATGTCAACAAAGTGAGAAGCATGAACAAAAACTTTCCGTTGCTTTACTGCTTTGTTCGCAGCGAGTGAAATGCCGACGGCAGCAGTAAACAAGCGTGCCGCTTAAAATGGATCCTCGAAGAGTTCCTCGGGCGGCTTGTTCTCGGCGAAGGAGCCGGTGCCGATCTCGGACTCGTTGTCGATGCGTTCCTGGATCTTCTTCTTCTTGCGCACTGCTTCCTCCATGTGCTGGTGGGGAGCGAGCGCCTGCTGACTGGCAGCCGTGTTCTGCTTCTTCATCTCCGACTCGAACGACTCGCTCAGCTGCTGAGACAGCGTCGTGAAGAAGCGCTCCCATACTTCGGCGATCATCGTCTGCGAGTAGTTGTTGGCGAAGCGGACCTTCTTCTTCTCTGCGCCAGCCGGCAGCACCTCCTCCTGTTCGCCGGTCAGGAAGGGGATCAGTCGCTCGATGAACGTATTGGACACCAAGTCGAAATAGTTTTTTTCCTTGGCCTGGTTCTGTTCCAGAAACTTTTGATTCGTATGCATACGACCGGCTTTGCGCGCCAATTGCCAAGCGCCGAGAAGGTTATCCGTGTAGCCGAGAAATGAGGTCATCTGAAAAACCGTAGATAGAAAAAAATGAGACGACATTAACATCACTGAGCGAAACGGACGCAAAATTGATCCGCTTACGGGAATGTCAGCAACGAACGTTGTTCCCATCCAAAGACTCGGTGTATTTCGAGCGAAAATACCCAAGCTTACAAATTAGTCTGTGGGTAGTGAGAATTGTGGGAAGGCGCGTCAGAATGATGATGCGATAATCCGGATTCGGGGCAAAATTGAAGTTTTTAGATTAACGCACTAACATAGTGCAACACAAGTCTTGCGCACATAAAAATAAAGTAAATTGAATGCCTCAACTGACCTGTTCCATAAGCTCAGTGAATCTGGCGACATGGCCGCCGAGTTTTGGCATTTTGAGCATGCCGGCCTTCGGTGCACGTTCGACGCCGAAGACTTTTCGCAGTTCGGGGGCCGCTTCGATGATCTCGACGAAGATGCTGCCGACAATGTCCTTGGGCTCGGTGAGCTGCTGCCAGGTCTCGCGCAGACACTGCCGATCCTTCTTGCTGAAGCGCGTCTCGAACGGGTTCTCCGCCTCCGATCCGGCCCACGAGCCGACCGGCTGGGCCCCGCCGCTGCACACCGAGCCCATCGAGGGTCGCAGGTCCGAGACCGGCTACGCTGATTGTCGCTTGCTCATCTGCTCATCGCCGCTTGCTTATTTGATACAGTGATCGCCGCTCGCTCTCTGAAAAGGTCTTGTTCAACTTAGCACAAGCTATTATAAATAAACGACGGAAAGTAAAATTTCAACAAGAGGAACGAACAATGGAACTGTCAGATTTCGCATCCTTTCAAGATCGTCTCCCCATATGTACAACGCAGCTTTGACTAAATTTGTCTGCGCTATGTGATATTCCCAGTAATCCGGTGTGCATTCAGGAAGTTTTTGCCATAGAGTCTGACACTTACGCAGCACTCCAATCGATCACATAAAATTCTCTTGTTGGATAACGTAATTCGTGTAAAATTCGCCCATTCGCTACAGAACTTTGAAAAAGCACAAAAATATTTAAACGCAGGCTAATTGGGCAATCACTAGGATAGGCAAGCGCAGTACAATGAATCATGGGTTAGACAATAGACGGAGTGAATGCTCGACCGACGAAGACGGTAGCCAGAACTAAGACTTCGAATACGGCGATGCTCGCAGTCGTGCGGCAGAGCATCGACGGCGCAGTCGCCGTCTACTTTGACTGGTCGGCCGCGTCAAGCACAACTGTTGCTATGGTGAGCGCGCGAAAGAGGCACCTGCCGCCCTGTTCCCATCCGTCGACGTCTAATTCGTCGCCAAGGCGCCCGCTTTTCGCGAACACACCCACCAAACTCCTTCGGCCACTATTAAGAGTGCAAACTTATCTCGCAGCATTCGTACGCCGCCCAACTTTAGCAACCCTAATCACATCTCCAGGTGGTAAATTGATCGCGCTGTTTCCCAGTGCCACCTTTTTTGCGATTGATCGCGCAATCGCATGCTCGGACGAGATGTATTTGATATGAACTGCTCCAATAGTAATAAAGCTCGCAAGGGAATTGACTAGAGAGAATAACTTTCCTGGCAGCACACAATGTTTTTGCGAGTGACGCGACAATACCAACCGCCGCACGCATTTTGTAAAAATTCCTTTGTTCACATCCGCTTGAAACTATAATGAGTACTTCAAAATAACGCAAACATTTGAAAGTACATAATAAACGTTAAATGATACTACAATCAATCAGCATTAAAAATCGATCACCATCCACCCGCTGCTCTAAAATCAGTATTGAAAAATGTCCGCAAAGTATCTGCCTGAAGGTGATTGCCGCCGCAACAGTCGGCTAATTGATTATTGTCAGCCCTACACAACCACAATATGCTCGACGCACTGCGCAAAACTCTGTCGGCATCGCCCGAGGCGAGGGAAGGAACATGAGTTATCATTTTGCGTGCAGCCGGGTTAATACGACCGGTTACGGTAGCGGCGCCGTCCTCCTCGTCCAATGAAGTTCCTTCCTCGCCGAGTTCGTCGCTTTTAACGGCCACCGCTTTGTCAGCGTCTGGCTCGTCTTTTCCAAACTGAAACATCACCATTGGCGTTTTGCTCGAGACGTCGTTGGACAATTTTAGTGATCTAACTATAACTATTACGTTGGCTTCATTTCGTTCCAATTAGTCATGCGCTAGCGGGAACTGCACTGCTGTGCTATTTTTGAAATAAATATTATATGCTTTGTTATATGTGTCTTACTGTAAAGCGCGAAATTATTCGGTAGGGTTAACATTAGGCAAAAATCAATACTGAGTACGTAATTTATTACCGGGCAGCGCGCCAACGTAATGTAAAGTACAGAAGTATTGATTTTTATCGTATACTAATCCCATCGAATATTTTCAAAAATTACTGTATGTTAAACGTAAATGATAAACATTTAAAATTATGTCCTGTCAACAAAGGATGAAAGTGTGATAGAGTTGAGTCATGTTAATTTCCGGTTCCGCGTTACCTTGATCTCCTCGAACAATTCCACGGTGGCCTGCGGCTCCGTCGACCATATAATGCGAAGGTTCGGTTGATAGCGCACTAAGACGGTCAACAGCGAGCGAATCTCACGACAGCGTTTGCTCATTTCGCCTTGAAATGGACCTCCACCAACGCCAATACGTCTTCTCGAAGCCGCACGACCGCTCGCCTCAACCAACAGAACCGAGTTACTGTAGTGGCGGAGCATCTGAAACCAATGACAACTCTCATATTTGCCACAGGGCAGATATGTATACGAGATTTTGTTCAACCATTTTTCTATTGGCAACGCTAAGGTAGAGAGGTGTAACGATTACGATTCAGGAATCGTTAAACCCGGGTAATTGGGCCCTACCCGATTCCGATATTTTGATAATCGGAATAGACGGAATCGTTATTTCTGGAATCGTTAAACCCGGGTAATTGGGCCCTACCCGAGTCCGATATTTTGGGAATCGGAATCGACGGAATCGTTATTTCGAGAATCGTTACACCTCTACACTAAGGTCAGATAGAGGAACTGAATATTCGCCAAGTTGTTGCTAAAGTACCTGCTCGGCTTGTTTGAAGACGCGTCCATTTTGCAACGATCCGACGAGATCGTCGAGCGCCTTCCGTTCGACGCACACATCACCGGCCAGCACGTAGTCGCCCACTTCCAGGGTCACCGGCGCCATATCAATTCCTCGCTTGTATACTACAGATGGCAACTCACTGTTGAACTCGCGAACATCGACGATCACCTGAGAACAGCAAAGTCAAGTCAACTGTGGAAAAGCAGGCGGTGAGTGAATAAAAATCGTTGCAAAACAATTACTTGTTGAAATACAAATTGGGGCACAACTATTGTGTTGGACAAAAAACAAGAAAGTAATTCGAATAAAAATAGCAGAAACTGACTGAGAAAGATTTGCACTTAGGAGCGGTTTTAACTGGAGAATGCACAACTGATGATCAGCAAACCTTGGGTCTCGAGTCCTCCGCTTGATCCTCTTCGGCGGGTCGACGACCGCCGGCGCGCCGAGTCGAAACCGGCGCTTTGAAGCGCGACGGAGCATCGCGCGCAGTGTCGTACTCTCTCGGGATGAGCAGCGTCTGCAGCAATCGACCATCAATACCCCAGGATGTCAACAACATCAGGTTGCAAATAAACGTACGCCTTGTTCCCTGATGAGCGACTCGAAGGCGTCCTGTTCGCGCCGCAAAGCCGTCAAGTAACGTTCTTCCTCGGTCGACTCGCGGTACATGAACACGTAGATGCGCAGTGGTCGGTCAGCGTTCACCGCCTTGTACATCTGCAAGGTATTGTTGCAGATAATAATCGCCATGGAGCAACTGAAGCAGCCATCTCAGTACCTCGAGCACTCGCAGCGTGGCCAGGTCGACATGGTAGAGAATGACGAACGTCGGCTTGCTGCAGTCCAGATGTCGCAGCAAATTGTAGCGCTCGCCCTGTGGTCGCACACTGAGCGGTGGGTACGGTCGCCGGCCGGCGGCGCCTTCGTCTCCTTCTTTGCCTTGTGCATCCTGCGCCGACGTCGTCGGTTCTTCTTCGCGGTCGTCGTCTTCGTCGCTGCTGTCGCTAAGCTCCACTACAGCGGGCGGGTCAACTTTAGCAGTCTGTCAAAGAAAAAAGTGCGTCATTAGCGAATACTGTAAGAGTGAAAAGTATTCGGTGACAGTAATATTCGATATATTCGGAAGTCCGAGGAGAACCGAAACTTGAGAAATAGAAGTAATATATACCACTGCAAAACTGCGATTTTTAGTTCTTTCAAATTTTGATATCGCCGAATATGCCGAACCGCAATAATAAGCCGAACTTTTCAAGTACAGAAAAGAAGTTTGCAGTGCCGTGCAATTCAAAGATTGTGGAGCTCATTTGCCAGCAGCTTTGCTTTGCTTGTAAAGTCTGTTGAGCGTCGACTATGCTCATTGACCCCCAGTCATTCGATCAACCACTAGACTGCCCACTGCTCAATTCGGCTCACATTGTCCCACCGATCCAATGACCCATACGATACTTATAATTGAACCCTGATAAGTGCATTTTGAATGTCAGGCAGTTGCATCGCCAATTGCAACGTATTCGCCAGCACAATCTGTGCAACCCAGCGCAGCCGATCGAAATCGCGCACGTTCTTTCGCCGTTCGTTCGACCGCGAATCATGCGGCAGACATGTGCACAAAAAATAAAAGGTCGATTATGCGGCATAAAAACGACTGCAGTCTCAGCAGCTGATGGCGATTGCTCTGTGGCTGAAAATGTGATTCGCATTGCGATAGCTCGGTGTCATTGCACGCTAACACCGAGATGACGAATTAGTGATCGGCGCTGGGGTTGGGACTGCAAATATGGGTCTACGTCATGATCGAGCTGTCTGATAAGTGCAGAATTCATTACGACGTAGTATTCAGTCGATTCAAGTTCCGAGATTTTTCGGAAGTAGGCGGTATCCGTCCGCAGCCAAACCCGAAAGAGGCAAACGCAATGTATGAATGAGCACTATTGAACAGTGCAATAGCATAAATCACAAGTTGCCCCGCAACCGCCGGTGACGCGTCTCTTGTATGTCGTTGACAAAATGAAACTGACGGCGTTTGCTCGCTCGAAGCACTGTTGCAGCAGCGGTAGAAGCAAGACGATCGATTGAATTTCCGACTAGCGGCCAGAGGACACGTACGTGCAGACAGCCATTCTAGCATGAATCGATCTCGTTCTCTGCGCCGATGACTGCGCTTACCGCACAAACGCCACAGTCTATACCACACTCCACGTCATCGACCAGTTTTTTCGTCGAAATGCGACTGTGCGATTATAGCTTCTCTGTTGAGATAGTCGAGCTAAACAAAGGTTCGAATCTTCCCGCTAGTGACGTGTCTGTCGGGGCTACGATAGATGCGCTGGAAGGGGAAGGGGAAGAAGGAGCAGCAGGCGGCAGCCGATGCCGCTCGCACGCGCGATACGTAGTCTGATCCGACGTCTCAGCCAGAGACGACGCGTGTGTAATGCTCGCCGAGAGTGGTGTGTGTAGCGCGCCTGAGAACGAACAGGTCTTAAGCGGGGTCGGTCATGTCCGTTACTCGCGTTGCTGCGCGCGCGGTGTCCATGCCAAGGTTATCACGCCACCGACACGACGCCGATGCAATGGCGCGGTGGCCCCATGACGCGCCACCGGGCTTAGGAAGGGCAAAGTGCCTCCAGACTTAGACCACGTTTTATTGCGTCAGACCCCTCCTAAAAGTGCGCGATCCAGTTTTATATTCTGTTTCGGTGCTATAGTCACTAAGCCTCAACGTCTGTGTTCATTTCAGTGCTGCAGCCAGACAGCCTCAACGACGTAGTTGCTTTCGCAGCCATCTTAGGTACCAGTTTATTCCAATTCCAATAAAGACAGAAAATGGTCGTGCCGAAAGCCTCCAGCGCCGCTTCGCCGCCAGCGCGTGAAATGATGATCGACGTCGACTCGCCGACAGTCGCCAATGACGGACATGAATTGGTGGCCGAATACAGCTACCGACGCAACCACATCACGCACACGCCAAACGGCGGTCTGAGCGTGAAGCCGATGACCCACGAGTACCAGTTCAAGACGCAGCTGAAGCCGGCGAAGACGGGTCTGCTGCTCGTCGGCCTCGGCGGCAACAACGGCAGCACCGTGACCGGCGCGATCATCGCCAACAGAGAGCGTTTGACCTGGCGCACGAAGAGCGGCGAGCAGTCGGCCAACTACTGGGGTTCGATCACCCAGGCGACCACCGTGCATTTGGGCTGGGATGGGCAGGAGCAGATCCACGTCCCGTTTAAACAGTTGCTACCCACCGTCGACCCGAATTCTCTCGTCATTGACGGATGGGACATCAACGACGCCAATCTCTACGAGGCTGTCAAGCGAGCAAAGGTCCGTTCTTGTGATCCACTAAAACAAACTGAAACGTAAAATACTGACAATGTGTGCGCTTTGCAGGTATTCGAACCCGAGCTTCAGGACAAGCTGCGTTCTTTCCTCGAGCCCATTGTGCCGAAGCCATCTATTTACTATCCGGACTTCATTGCTAGCAACCAGGAATCGCGAGTAAATCACGTCATTCCGGGTACGACCAAACAGGAGCATCTCGACCATATCCGTCAGGACATTCGTCAATTCAAGCAGAAGCATAATTTACGTAAGGTCGCTTGTGTTTCGTTCCGGAATAATAAGCGAGGCAGTTGAGTCATTTGCTGTATCTGTTGGCACGTTGTCATAATTCGTCACCGGAGATAGGAACTAAGTGGGGCGTCCATGTATGAGCAAAGTAGGCGAGGCCACCTGATAAAGCAGCAAAGCAGCAGACAGGACGCTTCTTCACATGTTGACAGCATGAAGGGGAGCACCCGCTTTACGATACATACGTGCATCTAACCACAAAGGAAATACCCAGCGTCTGTATCGCTCCATGCGCCAAAGAGCATTGACGGGAAGACCCGCTTAAACACTTATCATCGAGTGCGTACGACAAAACGCAAATTGATTTCAGAATGCGTAATCGTTTTATGGACTGCGAACACGGAACGATTCGCAGATGTGCGCACCGGGCTGAACACGACGGCCGCCGAGCTGCTGCAGTCGATCGCTAAGAATGACAGCGAAGTGGCGCCATCGCACATTTTTGCCGCAGCGGCGATCATGGAAGGCGCGCACTACATCAACGGATCGCCGCAGAACTCGCTCGTGCCGGGCGTCGTCGATCTAGCGCACCAACACGGAGTCTTCCTCGGCGGCGACGACTTCAAATCCGGTCAGACCAAGCTGAAGTCGGCGCTGGTCGACTTCCTGGTCAGCAGTGGACTGAAACCCGAGAGCATAGTCTCGTACAACCACCTCGGCAACAATGACGGCAAGAATCTGAGCGAAGCGCGTCAGTTCAGGTAGAGTGCAAAAGCATTCTGATCACTAGAATAAAATAAAAGAGCGCTTTGCTATATTGCAGATCGAAGGAGATCACCAAGTCGTCGGTAGTGGACGACATGGTGCAGAGCAACAAGCTGCTCTACCCCGACGGCAAGAACCC
>JAQGAX010001810.1:0-10165 GCA_034698105.1 Plectus exinocaudatus | reverse complement strand
GTTGACAGGCTCAATTTTGGTGATGCGCTTGTTCTCATGATAAACGTCCTGAAAATAAATGATTCGCTCGGTGTTACAAGGTACATAATATTTGTTACAAACAAGAGTAAGTAATGAAATTGTCAACTATTGAGAGATAATCAAACCCAGTTCGCATTCATTACAGAACAATATTACCAACGTGATAGGACGCTAGACAGTGTCACTCTCTAATTAAACAATAACTTACGCCAGCCATGCCAATATTTGTCGAAAGAACTTGCAGCATTTTTGTTGCTGATGAGGAAGTATTATAGTATCGCGCGACTGACTGTTTTGACTAATAAACGCAAGGGCATACATAGTGCTGCGAAGGTCAAACCGGTTATTTTGTTTTGCACTTTTCGAAATGCATTAATGTACTTCCTATTCTTAATACTGCTAAACCAGCAAACGAGTTTACATCGTTGATTTATCGTCAGTCGTCGGGGCGACTGACGATGTCATCAACAGGACCTTCAGTTGTGTCATGAGTATCCTAATTTTGGCATCTACTTCAACAGATAATTTCAGTGGGTTCGGTACTGTGATCAGTAGCTGTTTTATTAATACATAGGACACATACCTGTAACCAGGGGGTCTAGGGGGTCGGACCTCCCTGGCCTGACCCCTTCCCCCCCCCCCCCCGAGAAAGTCCAGAAAACAGTTTCGCCACGTAGCCCCATAACAGCGATTTTTTTGAATTCCCGCCGAAATCCCGACACGAAGGTTCCCCCCCCCCCGAGAGAAGGTCCAGACCCCCTGGCCTCGGACACCCGTTACAGGTATGGCTGAAAGCTATAATTTTCCATACAGATCCGCGCCACTGCACCCGAATTCTACGAGTCACTGGCGACACATTCGAGTTGGCTGAAGCTCATGTGGGACTTCTGCATCGACCCGCGTATGGGACTGCGGTCGCGCACGAAGCGCAAGCTCGCGCCGCCCTCCGAGTTCCACTTCTACGGCACCGGCGTTAACGCCACCTCTTCCGTCTACACTTTCATCGAATCGGTATGTTTGGCGCTAATTCTAGATAAATGACTTTGAATAAAACCTGCTGGCGGTTAAAAAACTTGGTGGCATGTAGTTTTCGATCAAGTGAGTCACGGTTTGCAAGGGTAGACTATTATGGGGCTGTTCATATATTACGTAACGCGGATAGTAGGGGGGTGTCTGAGATGGTGCGTTAACGCTATAGTGTCTCTCCTATGCTTAACCACAGAGAGGTGGTGGTCAAAAAGAACCGATAGCTGTGTTACGCACGCGTTAGGAGAGGGGGTGTCCGAAAGAGGCCAAAAATCGCGTTACGTAATATATGAATAGCCCCTAGTACTGATGTTGCAATAGCTTCCCACTCATTTGTCCGCTGATGCTAAAGTGACGATTTTCAGGCGTTGCGCTTCGTCGGCTCATTCGGATCTGTTAATGTTAAGGGGCAGTGAGCGGCGATTGGATTGCTCATCTGCCCTTTTCTACTAGTGTCGTTTCTTTGTTTTATATACCTTGATTTTATGCGTGTTACGCGTAACGCAAAGGCCGCTGACTAGGAGATTATTCTTCTTCTGTTATTTGCTTGCCAAATTGCAGTTGTATTCATTCTTTTGTTATTTTGTTTGCCAAAATGACAACCGTACATCAGCGACTACTTGATCATTGCCGCAATGATTGTTGCCACATCGATTGTCGCATAAAAGAGCCGTTTGTTTGCTTCGCTTTGTTTGATACCAGACTACATTGATGCTTGCCCCCCAACCTTCCAGTACTTGTATTTCGCTACGGTGAAATTGAATTGCTTCGGGTGTTCTTTCCGTTATTCAGTATGATCGTGTCAACGAGATGTTTGCCACAGTTCTCAGCATTATGAGCATTCAAGCAAGCTTGTTTGTCTATTTGTTTATTGCCTGTTTGCAGTTTGAAAATTAGTAGCATAAAAGGTCTTGGCTTTGACGTGTGAGGCGTGAATCATGGGGCATTGAGGTATTTCGCATTAGCAAGAAAACGGTCTCCTTAACGCTCAGGCTCATCCTAATGATATACGTTGTCCAGGGAGACTCGTCGATTTCCTGTTTTCTTCGCCTTTCGCGTATTGTCTGAGCTCGTCCGTTCAATGGCACTTGCATATCTCTCGTTCTTTTCGCACATCGAGCATGTTCGAAGAACTCAGCGCAAGAACGCAGTGGATACTGTAGCATAATGACGGTGACCACGGTAACGTCGGTTGTCCGAAGAGTAGGAATGAGCCAATAAAGGGCGCGGATGAATGCCAACAACTAATAGTGACTAGTGCTGACATGTTCGCCGCCAAGCAAGGCTATTGAAATCCGGCTGCTAGCGGTGTTATTATCATCATCATCATCTGCAAAATGTGCTCGGAAACACGGTATCGACTTGTGGTGCTTGGGTCTGCGCGCGCCGGCAAGACGTCGCTCATACGTCAGTACTTATACAAGGACTTTTCCGACAAGTACCGGGAGACGGTCGAGGACCTGCACTGCAGGCAGTTCCGAATTGGCGGCATCACGCTATCGCTGGACATTCTCGACACGAACGTCAACTATCCCGACATGCGGCGGTTGGCCATTCGAACGGCCAGCGCTTTCCTACTCGTCTTCGCCGTCGACGACGTTCACAGTTTCAAGCAGGTACAGCAGTCAGCAATAGCCTGCATCCAATGTGACAATTAAGATGAGCGATTTGTGGACGGAAATTTGCGATCGTCGACTCGATATTGGCGGAGTACCGATAGTGATCGCTGGCAACAAGGCAGATATTCTGCTCAAAAAAGTAAGCAATTCAACAAGGGGTCGTACACAAATTACGTAACGCTATGGGAGGGGTTCGCAGAGACCCCGTTACTTACGAAGGCGTTAGTGAGGGGAAAGGGGATTTAAAAGGCCTAAAAAGCGTTACGTAATTTGTGTATAGCCCCTTATTCAACATGAAGCCTCTCATTCTTAGATTTACTTCGAAACCGCGCACTCATGGATCAGTCGTTTACAAGGAAAGGTGCGCTACGTCGAGGTATCGGCTAAAACCGATACGAACGTCACCGATATCTTCCGCAACCTGCTCGAGCTCAGCGGCTTCCCATTCAATATGACCAACGAGGCGTCGCAAATAGGCGCACAGGAAGTGCATAAAGTGCATGTCTCTGCGTCGACGCGTCGACATCATTCATTGTGCTCTCGCCTTTCTGCTACGACGTCCAAGCCATATAAGAGCTCATCCGGAACGCCTCAGCAAACCATTCGCAAAGAGTCGAGCCTCCTCTACCGCGTCCTCAGTTTGAGTCCGCGAAATCGACGAAGACCGCCCGGCTGCGCACAAGAACAATCTATCGACCAAATGCTCGCGCTGAAGCAGCGGTCGAACACTATGGCCGGTCAGAAGAAGCGCGAAAGACTGTTCACTTGGACTGGCGGTGAGAGTGAAGATGTGCGCATCAACGATCACCGAGAAACAATCGCTTCCGAAAGAACCGAAGGCAGCGAGCACGGTACTCCTTTGCGCACCTCCAGATTAACTTCGCTGAAACGAAGCTTTCGTGAACGTTCAAAGCATTTGTCATTGAAGATGCGCAGAAGACGTGGAGACGCAAACTTTGATGAAAGCAATTGTAAAATTTCGTGACCGTAGTTGCTGTGATTTTGGTGACCATAATTGGAGTAATTGTAATTCCCGAAACTATAACCATTCTCATGCCATGAGAAAACATAAACAACTACACACCCAACCAAATTACGGTAATATTTCTTCTTCAAAAGTACAAATGCAGTGATTCTTGAAGAAAGAAAAGTGTGCACATTCAATCATGAAATTGGCTGCACTGGACTACATTAATTAAACTCAACTGCTTTCTGAGTATAAATTCTTTGGAGTTGCTGACTTACAGACAACGAGAATGTATATCTTTCGCTTGCTTCAAGAAATCGTAGACGACCAAACGCTACTTGGACGAACTATTGCACTGACCATAATAATATTGCTGTCATGCTGGTGCATCGTTATTGGATCACGACAATCGCTCGTTCATTGGTTGCCAATGAAGCGCAGTCGATCTCTCCTCTCAGTGCTTATGATCAACAAACGAATAGCGGCACTTATTCCAATCTTGATTTCTGGGGTGCTCCTTGTGCAATATGTCAATTCAGATAAGGTCCATGGTGCAGACTATTCAGCAAACGCGCATTTGTTTGCGCAGATTGTCGCTGTTCATGTGCCTGTTTGGCTAAGCGTTGTTGCTCTTCAGATTCTGCTTCACCAGCAACTAGATCGCTACTTCTTGGGTAAGCGCTGCACTTATTTTTTGATCGATAAAATACAGACGGATAAGTGAAGCATGCATAGATGTAGGACATGGATAACTGCAGCTTTTTGCAGGATTCCATGCGTCTGCACTTATCCTTGTTCTACTCTATTGTAAATCCTGAAAATATTTCGCAAATTCGATGGTACTTGATCCACCGAAACTAAATTAATTTTATTCAAATTAAGTAAATGTGGCTGGACTATCGAATATTAATGCAGTCGAACGTATTCAGATTTATAATAGATGATTATCGTTTGTTTCAGCATTTTACCAATTGACCATCAAGCGGCAAAGCGGGCGCCTATCACGGCTGGAGTCCAGCCTGAACTTAACCTGTACCTCGAGCGGATTACTAAGTGTACTCGCCGCCGTAGGAGTGGGAATATACCATGAATTTTGTGGCAATTGGATCACACACAACATCCTTTGCCTAGCCGCTACAGTAGTACTGCTTGAAGTTATTCAGATGAAAAGCTTTTGGTCGGGCGCAATATTCTTGCTTGGCATGATATGGTTTGATTTGTTTTGGATGTACGGGATCAACTTGCTCAGTAAGTCAGCCAGCATCTTGTCTCGCCAGCCTCATATTTTGAAAAATGAACGTCGCTTTTCAGGCACGGTTGTGAAAGAAACAAAGGCACCGATAATGCTGTTTGTTCCAAAGAACTTCAACGGCGACTTTCAAAAGCTAGCAACGTTGGATATAATTGTTCCAGGACTGTTTCTGGCCTTGGTGTTCAGGAACAGCAGTACTCAAAGGGATAACAGGAACAGCTTCCGCTATGGTTTACTTGGTTTTGCACTTGGTCTCATCATTACATTCATTATTGCATTCCTCACCGATCGTACAACACCGGCCATCGTTGCTCCGAGCATACTTTGTATACTTTTCTCGCTGGCATCTGCCAGCAGCATGAAAAATCTCGCCATGTTCTCTCACGAAGCCGACTCGGATCAACAGTTCATTTCAAAATGATTTCATTGCAAGTAATTGTATTGCCAACATGTGCACCATAACATTGCTAATAAGAAAGAATTCGCGTTTTTCCTTTTGAATCGTTAGAGATCGCATTAGTTAACTAACATACATGGGAGTGGAAGAGACTGTGCAAGGTGAACAGATGAAGCTCAGTCAGTGATCACAGATAGGCACATATTAAAATAGCAACCAGTGGGCATAAAAACTGATTCAGGCTAAAATGAAAGAGACTCGAAGCTCTGGAAGTTAAAGCAGAAATCACAAGAACATCATCAATATTCGTCATATTACCGTCGCCAATGGGACAGTCGAGAGAGAGGATATGACACATCAGTGGATAGATGTCAACGAGGTTCGCGGGCCCTTTTCTCATGCCTCTCTTGAACACTGAAAAAAGAATTGAAAAGGTTACCATCGCCAATAAATTACTCCTGCGAAGCCAACGATAGATATGAAGAGAATATAGCGAACCATTAATATTTTTCATTGACAAGTGCAGCAATGAGAAACGGTTCTTAGCGCAGTTTGGAGAAGGAAACCGATCTCACGGATGTGCACATCTCTACGGTGATTGGACGCGCGTCTTACTATCAAGTCAGCTGCACAAAAGTCTCACCAGGCCCGAGCGCCAGGAACACGCCCAGCATGTTGGGGAATTCGTTGTTGTAACCGCTCATTCCTCGAGACCAGTCGTTGTCCGACGGCGCTGGTAACTGCTTGGGTGACGTCGGTGTCTAAACCAGGTCCATTCGCAAGAGTACATTATTGCTCGTCTATGGAAAATCCATCAACTTACGGAGAGAATGGCGAATCCAGGCTGAGCTATGAGAACGAGCTCGGGAATGACATCAGATCGGCTATACCCGTACCACTTGGGCAGATCGCCCATCCGCGGCGTCGTGTAATAGATCTTGACGTTCGGAATGGGTCCCTGAGTGCGCAGTTGGTCGAATATCTAGTTAGTCCGCTCAGTAGACAACAGGATGATGAAGGAGATGGCACGCACCTGATGGGTCTTGCCCGGATGAGCAAGGATCTGTTTGACGGCGCCTGCTCCGACCGTCGTGTTCACTAAGTTCATGTCCAGGTAGTCGTCGATGAAACGGACGTTTTCTTTCGGCACGTCCACAATGCCGTGAGTCGAAACGACGAGTAGATTCAAATCGACGCGCTCGCGAACCTCAGCCGCCAGTCGACAGAGCACTTGATCTAGCTTATTGACGCTGGCATCATTGAGCTTGGTCATAATCTGGGGTCCCAGCAGCATCGCTTCGTCTTTGATCGCCGAGTGATACACCATGACCAAGTCGTGCGTGCGCGTCGCAGCGATGATCGTTTTTACATTGTTCAGGTCAAGATTATTGGTGGCATTCGACGCTGGCGGGATGCATATGGACGGTCTCGTCCATGTCCATTTTACATTGCATTCAGGCCAGAAGAAGAGCGCCACTGAGGCGCCTTCCCTCGCCGCCTGCACGTATATCGGTTCGAAGTCCCACCACTTCTTTTCAAAGTCTGTTGGCCGGTTGAAATTCGAAAATAGCTCTCCCGATGTTGAGTTAAACACGACATCGCCAACCAAGTGGTGATTACGCGGATGGAGACCTTGAAATATTCATCTCAATCATAAATGAAACGAGCGATGGTGCTCGCTCACCTGACACTAGTGTCTGTCTGTTGGGTATTGACAGACTGGGGAACTCAGGATAGAGGAGGTCCGACCAGACGCCTTCGTTCTCGAACGCTCTCAGACTGTCCAAATGACTGTACTTGAAGTAGAAGCCGCCTCCGAAACCGTCAGCGACGACGAGCAGTAGCTTCTGACCGGAGGCACGCGAGACGAGCAGGCCGATGACAATTGTAAGCGCCGCGTGGAGCAATACGAAAGAAGATGGAAGCATTGATTGCTAGAACGCGCCAAGTTGTCGACTGGTGGGTGGCTGATGGGGCAAACAAATAGAGACGAGAAGGGAGGAATCGGCACCTCAGACAGCACCGGCCGGATAGCGGCGACGATAGCGGCAACAGGCGGTCAGCCGCTTCTGCTTCGTTCCGTCGACGCGCAAAGAGAATGTCAGAGGCACCCGGATGCGCTCCGCCACGAGACGAGCCACGGGCGCAATCGAATTCCTTTTCTTCGCGTGTCCGATATGCACTCATTTGCCTCCGTCCAACTCGGCTGACCCCATCGATTCATCCTCGGACCGGATGGACGACTACTCACCGACTTTGTCACATATTGCATTCCGAAATTTAATCAATTACGATGTGCACATTGTTCGAGCAGCCGCAGTCGTTAACGTACAGAATTGAAAACGTTCCCATACAAACGTGGGGAAAGGTACCACCGACTCGAACGACCACTGTTTTTGTCAAAATCACTTTGAATAAAAACACGGTAATTAACAATCGGTTTGAGCATATCAATAATTATGCTCAAACTACCCTCAATACACCGGTTTGATATCAACTGTGGTATGAAAGTACAATACGTACATGCGAAGTAAATCTCGTGATATCGCCACTTGAAAATTTTGGCAGCTAGTACAGTTCTAGTTCACGTAGACAGTAAGCGCATTTTTAAGTACATTGTTCGTCGCAGCGAACAGGTAGCTTGCTGTCATGGAGGGAGTGGACGAAAATAAAGTTGCGGATAAATCATTTGAGGGGAGCGGACCGTAGCGCTTCCTCGTAGGTCGGCGGCGCATCTGGAGGAAAGTTCTGGCCGCCGGCGTCGAATGGCCGCGGCAACGGCGGGTACGGATAGAAGGGCGACGGCCCTGACAGTATTGGCATTGTCTCCGGCTGCATCACCACAGTGGTAGACAACGGCGGCGGCGACGTCGACGTGAGGTGCGGCGCTAACGACCGTCTCTCTTCGCAGCGCATCACGACCGCGCTGGACGCGCGCTGCACCGCGAGTCGTTCCATGTGCTGGGCGGCTAGCAGGGCCCGCCGCCTTCTCGTCATCACCGACATCCACAGCAGCACCACTGTGATCATGCACAGAGACAGTCCGCTTAGGGCGAAGCGCGACCGCAGCACCGGTCGCCGTCGCATTCGACAGTCCTCACTCCCCACATAGCCCGACTCGCAGGTATTGCAGTCGCGCCCGACGTAGCCTGAGATTAATTGTAAGGTTAGAAAACACTTGGCGTCATAAATTTCAGTAGAAACGTCATTACCGTCTTCACACTCGCAGCGACCGTTGCCGACTAGTCGACCATGCCAGCAAAAGAACTGGCATTGGGCACCAAAGTAGTTGCCTACGCAGCTGCAGCGCTGCTTGTCGGGTGTCAGTTGGCCACCCTGACAGGCGGCGATATCGCAATGCGCTCCGATGAATCCGGTGCCTCGACAGTCGCAGTATAACGGAAGCGCAGCATTGACTATTCCTCCGTTGAGGCAAACGATGGTATTGCATACTTCGCCAGTCCACAAATCTGAGTTGCAGTCGCACGTAGCGTTCTTGCTAGGCGTCCCGTGTACACAGCGGACGACGGGCGCGTTCTTGGACGGTAGGCGCTCGTTCCTCATCACCTCGTCTACGATTTCACCGAGCATTTTAGCCGTCTCGTTGGTGAGCGCCATGGTGTTCGCCGTGGCGACCAGGCCGGAGTAGGCGAGCAGAACGATGAGCTGTTGGACAGCCGACATTTTGCAGCGACCACACGGCCAGTGAGGCCGCTAACGCATAGCGCTGGTCACGCGCACAGAAAGTATTGATTTTCGCGGCAAGCCGGACGGATACGTCAGCGGCCCGAGTGCCGACCACTACCTCGCGGCCGCAGTTCCGCCAGCCGGGTGGCTGCAGAAACACGCCGCATCAGTACTCGCATTTATCAACATGCCAACTGTGGTTTGCTCAGTTCGCTCACTTTGTGTATCACTTTGATTGATGCATTGTGAAAGTGCAGAAATCGTGTCACTCGTCAAAAACGCGTACTGTCACGGACCAATTCCGTTGAGAATAATGAAATATTTATGTACCATGTACATACGACACAATACACAAATGCACCGAACAAAAAGTCAAATGTTGATGTTAGTTTTAAAATACAGTAAGCAAAGAGGGAACGTAGTTTCAGTTTGTTCCATAATCATTTCTTCATGAATTCGCGAATGTCACGCATAGATTGACGCTTAAAAAATATGTGTAGGAGGCAACTATGACACCAAAACTATCTGATTACTTCTGGCTGCATTTCGCATAATATTTCTGTCGTGCATCATTGAACTAGACTGTGACAAAGGAAGGGCTCACTTCTCTACGTACAAGCAAGACATTAAAATGCACAGCAAAAACGATATCGGCCATTCGGGACTATGGAAACGAAAAATTGTTCTGAACACAAATTCTGAAACACAGAACAAAAAGACACATAACTCGGTGTGCTGCAGATTCATAGCTCATTGAGCCAATTACATTGGCATAGAAAACGGGACGAGTGCAACGCCATCAGGACGACGAAGAGCCGGGCTGCTGGTCGTCCTTGCTCTTGTTCGCCTTCAACGACTTCAAGTACTCCGCTTGCGACATCGCCAGCACCTGTGCCAGCATTTCGCTCTCGTCACCCCAATCCGACAGACCTGAATTAACTGGAATTAGCGTCGAAACAGCAGGTGAACTGCAGAATTTTGTATGAAAGTCAGCAATTTGCATACTCAACTTGAATTACTGGTAATAACAGCTAGCCTATTTTTGAAGCGGTTATTTGTAATGGCATACAATTTGAAAGTCATTACCAAAAGCGCTAGCAGGCAATCCGTCCATCAACGAAGTAGTTTCTCCTAGTACGCTAGCGGAAGCTGAAGCCGAAGCGGTCGCATCTGCTTCTACAAGAAGGTGCGAATGA
>JAQGAX010001809.1:0-10170 GCA_034698105.1 Plectus exinocaudatus | reverse complement strand
CCACAAGGACGGTGATTGGACGGTCGGCACACGCGGCCAACGACTGCGCAATCTGATCAACGAAATCGGCGTCCGACTGGCCATGGTCGACTTCCGCGCGTACACGTTTCCCGACACCAGTTCCAACTCGCTCGCCAGCTACAAGACCGGCGCTTGCCCGCTGCTGTAACTCAGCGTCACCGTCAGAGCTGTCGAGAACACAGTCAAAACTCCCGATCCAGTACTCATCGATACATTCAAGAAATAATGCAATCATATATTTTGCCACAAATAACTCTCTCGTATTTGCAATACCGTAGTTCCTATTTGAAAATACTAGTTCAACGATAAAATTGCACTTTGCAATCCTTCGGAAGCCATTCTTCAGTTGTGCATGAGCAAAGAATACGTGAAACCACGTGCGGTCGTGACCGTTGGCTCTTAACCTTCGCAGATACACTGAGCGACTTATCTACTTCTCGCATCAGTGTAACGTGGCATATTCACAGTCGACTTTGTGTCACCAAACTTCTTCGTCGTTGCCGAATAGCCATTAGTTTTGCATCTCTGACAATGATTCGGAAACGAACAGGGTTGGGATGCTACCTCTTAGCAATATTTACCTACCCTTTTTTACCTTCTCCGCTACAGTATTTAATGACACTTGCCTGCTCAGTCATTCATTTTATTTCTTGGAATTTGCTGAAAATTGCTGTCGGTAAGTGCTGCCATTTGCAATTTCTCAGGTACGACTCCTTTTCAAACCATTTCAGCCCGGTATATAATCTTCGCAGTTGTCTGGGCGCTCAGCTTGGGTGCAATACGTATTTGGCTGTTTCCGAATATGACACGAAGCGAGGAAGGGATCATCACTTCATTCCGACCAGTGTTCACTTTGGTAAAGAGAAAACCAAGAATGAATTTATTCGATTATGCTACGAAATACCATTGAATCTTGAAAATGCAACGATAGACTAGAATGCAATGATCCCATATAAAATTAGAGAGACTGCAGATCAGCAAACTGCAGAACAAGGCATAAAAGTCGGTTAGCGAAAAAAAAGCAAAAAGAATGCGTGACTGAGATGTTCGCACTTTTCCGTCTTCCGCATCGCGCTGCTAGCTGGATTTAGCCGGGCCCACCTGTTTTCGCGGTGAAATGTGGAGTGTTGGCGCAAGGCGGGCAAAACGCGCCGGGAATGCGGCCGACCGACGTCAGCGCGGGTTTTGTTCGTGTTTGCGGGGCGGCGGCGCCCGGGTCGAGGCATCCGTGGAACGCACCACCTCCAGGCGGCCGAAGCGGCTCGCGTCTTCCTCCCCTCTCGCTCCGTCACTCAGCGCCGGCCGATACGCCGTTATATAACCATTGGGCCATTTCTGACCGACCACGTTCGGGAGGATCGATCCGACACGCCTCTCCTTGCCTCCGCTTGTCACTCGTTCCGCCGAATCGACCGCCGCCGGTCGCTCGTATTTTGCGACGCCCGCAGAGGAGTCTAATCGCCCCCCAATTTCTTCGTCAGCGATGGCCGCTCGTTCGGTCGTCGCTCTGCTGCTCTTCTCCTCCGTCCAGCCGTTCGCTGCAAAGCAAATCAGCGACGGCGAAGAGACCGAAGTCCACCTCGACGCCAACACCGATTCCAGGTACTGTACCGCTTGTTCAGTATTGCTTTTTTATAACAATAGTTTTAGATTGTCATTCCAAATTCCTTTCGTGCACTACCCTCTCTGGCTTTGGATTACGCCATGTGGTGAACCGGTGGAATGGCAACTCGAGTACGAAGGACCAAGCGGAGGTAATAATTGCACACGTTGACAAATTTGACTATCTTATTAATAAATTAATTGAACAGATTCGACAAATTTCTACCAAACAACCGACCACGCCAATGAGAACTTCAATTCGCTCGGCCAAACAACTGTCCTATTCAGCACCCATAATGAGGCAGCAGCATCGGGCACCAACTTGATTGATGTGTCGAATAAAGTCGTTCTGGCTCATCAGACTGGCTCACAGCGGATGAAGTACTATTCGATTTCGATTCCGGCTAGTACGTATTCCAATAACGCAATACCATTATTAATTGCAAGCGTTTAGAATCGGTCAACCTTGTTATCAAAGCGAAAAAAGCTGCGATTGTTCGCGTATTTATGACGACTTCGCTGAGAACAATTGACTCGGTTTACCCTCGTCTGCCCGCCGATGGCGCCAAACGCAAGCTGCACCAGTCATCTGACTACTTGGATGCCAAGAGCCAACTGTATTCGTCACTGGTCCAATGGACGCCCAGTGAATCGGCGTCTCTTTTTGGCATGGCGCTGCAGTACTGTGTGGCTGTCAGCGACGACCGGCCGATTGCGACCATGTGCGAGTTGAATGGCCGGAACGACGTCCGCTCGCTCAACTGCGCCAACCATACTGTCAACGAGTATCGCATCGGTGGACTGCGTCCCGGCCACCAGTACCATGTCACTCTGTTTGCCGTCAACATGGCGACCGGGACGAGCGCCGGCTACGAATCGCTAGCGCTGAAACTACCGTACCCCGGCGGCGAAGAGACGCCGACCGCCGAGCATCGATCACACCCACGACGGCGGCACAACGCCGTCCCGCTGCACGATGCGCGATTGCAGGCTGGCAAGTTGGAAGCTCGCCGAGGTGCAGCGATCAACTTTGATTTCCTCGTCCGTCCGCACCAAGATGATCAGAAAGTAAGTCTATCTCTGATTACTGCATGATTTCAATTAATTATAGGCGTCATTGTTTCAGGTATTACTCGTGTTCCACGCGTGCGCTGGCTACATCCGAGTGGCGATCTATCGCGACGGCAAACTATTGCGCAAGTCGGACACATTCACGGGCTACCGGCGCTTCCTGGTCGTCAACGCGAAACCAGGGCAAATCCGCGTGCGGGTGACCAACGGCGACAAGCGCGAGAACTTGTTCAAAGTGTGGGCGAGCGTGCGGCCGAATAAGAACCCGTACCCGCAGCTGCCCGACGACACGAGTGTCAAGGAGACGGGCCGGACGTGTTCGAGCACGACGTTGCAGTGGCTGCGCAGCGGGGGTCACGCGCGCTACTGCCTCTACCGGCGAAGAGAAAGTGTCAACTATTTGGAGGAGCTCATCAAGCAGGATACCGAACACTGCGTCGGAACGCCGTCGAGTACGGAGCTGGTCGGCTGTTTCAACGACTACGGGAATGCGACCGCCGACGACCGCGTGTCGGCGTTGATGCAGACGACGGTGGAGGGGCTGGACGCGGGCGTCGCCTACCGCTTCGACCTGCTTGCACGACCGCTGCACCGTGCGCACAGTCAGCAGCTGCCCTATCGGACTTTGTGGGTGAAGACCAGGCGATTATGCTGACATTACTGTCAAATCAACGTCCGCTTCTTCCTTCAGTCTCCGCAGCCACTTACAAGCACAGAGCTCCAATGCGCACTCGTCCTCCGTCAGCGTCGCCTACATTCGCAAGTTTTCGTCCTGTCACTATGGTATTTAAACAGTTTTCGTACTCGTTCCAATTGTGATTGTTGTTTGACCCGCCAAAGAGTCATCACTACCAAACGGTGTTTGTACATGCAGATGTTGTACTCAGTCGCCTACTGTCGATTCAATTGTACTATATTGTGATTGTAAATTTGTGCGCACTAATATAGTTATAGTACCATTCGAATACAAATGATATGCTGGCTCATCTTCACATGGCACAGCCACAAATCCAACGTCGACGAACTGGCTCTCAGGAGCTCCATCATGCTGTACTTTTCAAAATTTCTTCTGGATTGAATTGAAGACTTCGCTGGATATAGTTCACTGTCGTTAGCAGACCAAGAATATTGCCATTTACATGCGATAATTAATTTTTGATAACTGTCAGTCTCGCACTCAGAGTATCAGTCTTCACTCCAATCGACCTTCACTTCACTTCAAACCGCGAGCCAAGCATACTATTGCGGAAGTATTGCAACAAATGCTCTTGGTCTGACACAGAAACACGTAGCGCAATCCGCTTATTCAGCAGTCTATATCGATGATAGATGAAGATGAATCAATTCGTCACTAGCCGAACCTGTAGCTACCAAATGAAACAGCATTTCGGCGAAGCCAGACGGAATCAGGCTCCTCAATGCGGAACTTTGCACCTTCCACACTGTCACTTCCAGGCGGAAGAGAGTACCGCTTCATACGGCGCATTTTAGCTTTGCTTGATTCGAACCAAGTACAAGTTACCAAGCCTAAACCATGTTATTCTCAGTTTTATTATCGAGATTAATATTACTCTTGATATGATCACCAAAATAGTCAAAATGCTCACCTATTATGATTTCCTTCAGTTCCCTTCGAATGGACTTGTTGACGAGGGCGTAGACGGGAAGGCGAATAGCGCCACTGGCGATGCTCAGCACAGACACAATATCCGTCGCCAGCTCGTAGAACTTGGAGTGAGCGTGCAGACTGTGAGAATCGATGTGCTCCCACGCGGTCACAACCAAGTTGAGCGAGTTGACAATCAGGTAGCTGCTCACGATCAGCACAAGCATCTTCGTAGCAGATCGCGTCTGCTCTTTGATGCGCATGTATGCTGATCTGAACGGGCTAATGGTACATCGAAACAAACAAGCAGCGCTTACCTTGGATGCAAGGAGAACGAACCTTGAATCTGATCTCTTTTCAGTTTGGCGACAATCACATAGTTGAAGTAAACGAGCAGCACAAAGGGGAGGAAAAGGCCAACTACGTGTCGAATGTAGAATCGCCATAGTGATGCATAAAGCGAGTGCCGTGCCCATTTCTTGATTGTAAGTATTTCCCTTTGAAATCCATCGGCACACATCGGATTCTTTTCGAAATGAATCTCAAATACAATCGTTCCTCTGAGAATGATTCCGATGATCGCGCAGTAAAGTATGACATGACCCTTATGAGATCGAAACGATATCAGTTTGTTGCGAACATGATCCATCGTTGCAATGTATCTATCAATGCTTGCTGCGACAATAAGAAATGTCGACACAGTCATTACAACGTTGCCAAGGGCGAATGCTGGGCTGAAAAAGGCAGATGATAACAGTCGTTGAAGATGAAAACAATGAAAGCCTGTGAGAGCATCCACCAAATAATGCGATTGAGTGCTTATAATGTCAGTCACACAAAACATCTGCCACAAATTTATGGAGTGGTGCGCCCAAATATTGCAGAATCGAATTCTGAATAGAACTTCAACTGGTTTGCTAGGTCAATAGTATCTTATCCCATCTTTATCGAACTGAATTCTAAGAGTAAAGAGACTTACATGATATATTTCTGCCAAATACGATACGCGGCTATGTTCTGCATCCAAACTGCGACCACCAGCACGTCCATTGCAAATAAAAACAGAATTGCCATTGCGATATCGCATACCGACAGCGCCATCGTATAAAAATTTCTGTACCGTAATCTTTTTCGCGAAACGAACATGTAGAGCAGCAAAAAGTTGAGTACGATGCTTAGAACTGCTACAATGCTGCCGAAAATGACAGTAATCCACTTTTTCTCTTCCAGAAAATTGATGGGCACACTATCACAAGGACTTCCGCTTTTGTTCGGGAAGGAATAGTTGGATACATCGAGGTCGTCCAAGTCGGCATGGGTTAGCGACGAAGTCGGCAAGGACGATACGTTCACGAAGAGAGGCATCTCCTCCATCGTCAGTGACCCTTGCACTCCGATAAGCAAGCGAGCATTAAGTATATTTTTCATCGTATTCATATCAGCAGGTGAGGTTTTTGAGTGAAGCAGCGTCACCTTCGGAAGCCTTCCCACATACATCGATTGAACAATGGGTGTTTTTCGCAACGGAAGGACGTTGCTCGTTCAGCTGCTTATGAATTGGCGAGCATGTTTCCGTGACATTCACTCTGAATCAATTTACAATGGGACAGCCTATCTCGACTAGCACCCTTTTATTCAGTGCGCTGTGTCCGCTAATCCAATTTAGCTCGTTGCGTAATCGAATACAAACGACATCTGTAAATTTCATGAGTAAACAGCATAGCGTCTGACGCTTCGCTCCGTCAGTAGTTTCGTCAACAAACATGACACACTGACTGAGACACCAGCGTCAAGTTCCTGCTACTGTAAATCTGTGTTTTAGAAGGAAGATGTACTTTTCACGAATAAATGCACTGCCACCTGGACTTCACAATGTGACAGGGTTATTGAATGAACAGGTGTTTTGCGTTAGCATGAAAGTCTTTCTCATAGAAGTATCGCATGCAATTACAGACGTCACAATCACAATCTTATCATATATGTTTCGGATACGCTTCATTGTGATTTGCTTTTGCATGTGCATCACGGTAGAATGTGATTAGTGTCCGCGCTACCGAGTACTTCTGCATGAACATAATGTATTTTTCAATTAACATCGATATTGGGAGAGAACAACAAAGCGTGATTACTGAGTCTGTGTCACATAAAACTTTTCTGCACTCTTGCACAAAATGTGAAAGCTGAGAATCGTAAGAAGACAGCGAGTACGACTTCGCCATTATCACAAGTCCAATGAAACAATCAACATCAACGCTGCAGTGTGCCGACAAGTGATTTTGCGGTTCTGATGGAGTTCGCATCGTCGTACAGCGAGCGGAAGGATTCGATCTCTCCACTCCCCAAGCATTCATCCGTCTCGCTTCGATAGAAGACGCACGACTGAAAAGAACAGAGCTGACAGCAGGGACAAGCAGAGAAAACAAGCGGAGACAGCTGCGCGCAAATAAATGAATGAAATCGGCCGTGCATGGAACGGTGACGCAACCGAACTCGGTGCATGGGGAGGCAAACTTTTAATTTCTGTAAGCGATCAATCACTCGGCCCATTGCTCCATTCCCGCTTCATAGAATGCCAGGCCTTTTCGCCGTCACGCAGACCTCTCATCCAACACGAGACACGACCGGCCGCGTCGCATGACCGAACACTAACTAATTACGATCAACCGAGCATAAGTTTGCCCACGGCTCGATTCAAAGATTGTTCGTCAATCGTCACGATCCGCTCGTCGGCACACCGGTCTTAGACCGTCAGCGCTCCTGCTGCAACAGCGCCAACGTCCATTCTACTCTTCGCGATGATGCAGAAAGCTCCACTCTTCAGTGTATTCCTCATAGGCGTCGGTTTGCTGCTCGTGCAAGATACCGTAGCCGGAGATCTTGCTATGAGACTCGCCTCCTACCCTTACATGCCCATTTGGACGACCAGCAACCAAGCAGGTACAAAGATTTTCTTCTGCCTGCTGTCTAATGCACTCAGGAAAACGTTAACAAAACAATAAGATAATACTGATCAATCAAATGCTGTATGAAATGACATCGCTTGCAGATGTACAAATGGAAGAGGTCGCACCACCCAGATCCAATGAGGACCTCAGAAGGCAGATTACGGCAGCACGAGACGCTTCAAGGCGCGTTCGATATCTACTCGACCGACTCTACGCTGGCCGACGTCGATAAAAATAGAGTGAGCAGCACCGAGTGGAGACAACCGAACCGCCCAATCAAGAATTCCAAGCGGAACCAGGATACACCAATTGCAACGCTTTGAGAAAAGCAAATTGCGTTGTACTAGCCGGAGAATGTAGAATGTTGTTGTTCATAAAGGTGAAAGGAAATGGACTTCGCGGCGTTTTAGACGAATGAGGGAGAACAAAAATGACTTCTGACCTGACCGATAGCGGGTGCTCGAATAGGATGAGTGCTATGAACAACTAGTCGGTCATCGGCGTTTCTGACCACTGTGCAGTAGAGCAGCGGGTGTGTGCGCTGGCAACGAAAACGCCACTTTGCCGACTGACCCGTCGCCAAATCCACAGGCCAGCCGTCCTCGATCCAATGCGGAGCCATCACAGTGAATTCCTGCGCATACAGCGACATATGATAAGGCCCGCGGCACTGAAACTGCTCGAGTGTATCAACTACAAGGGCTTCGAATGGCTAATGAAAATTGCCCTTAGGGGATCAATTTTGGTCGATGAAAGCAAAAAATGCTGACCGTATAAACAGTGCGGGACGATGCGTCAAGCGCGGCGACGAACAGACCGCTGGGGCACTGAATCCTCGAGTCGGCAACTATGCGTTTGCCCAACGTGTAATGCTGAACGCCGTCGTGCCCGCCCACCAACTCGCCAGTCTCAATATCACGAATTTCACCCACGCTTCTTTCGATATACTGCAATAACCAGTACAAACACATCAAAAAACAGACTTCAACAAACAATCACACACCTGATCAACGAACAGCTTAAACTTTTTGCGCCTGCCAATAAAGCAGATGCCCATACTCTGAAATCGAACACAAATCATAAATGAACATGAAAGTCAAAAACCAACCTCTCGTTTTTCAGCTACAAAATTGAGACCAATTTCACGGGCGATTTGCCTGACTTGCGGTTTGAGCAGAGATCCCACTGGAAACATGCTCCGTCGCAGGTCAGCCTGCTGTACGGTCGACAGGAAGTACGTCTGATCTTTGATTGCATCGCGTGCTGCCAGCAGTTTTACGGCTGTAATGCTCAGATGTTAGAAGTCGAGCAATTGCGGCAAGTGCTGCTGGCAACGTGCGTTTATCTGCCAATTGGTCGGCACGATCCAGGAAGTCGCCGAGATTCGTTCGCGCAAAGTGTCCGGTGGCGATGGCCTCGGCTCCGAGCTCGTTGAAGGCGAATTCGTGCAACTTGCCGAACTTGATCAGGCGGTTGCAGCGAACGTCCGGGCAGACTGTTCTGCCTTCGCGATAGTTGTCGAGCAAATATCTGATAGATTGGATGATGTACAAAGTGGAAGTCAGGCAATATCATAAGATCAGTGAAACCAACTGAAAGACACTCTGCCAGTAGTCTTTGACAAAGTTGACGACAGTTAGCGGAATGCCGATATGGTCGCAGATCCGTTGAGCATCAGTCAAGTCGCGTTCGCGCGGGCAGTCGGTGACGCCCTCCTCGACGTGGTCCCAGTTGACCATGTACACTCCGCTGACGGTAAAGCCGCGCTGCTTGAGCAAATGCGCCGATACGGCACTGTCGACGCCGCCCGATATTGCGCACACCACATGGCGTATCGGGTTCGGTGGCATTCGAAAATTCAACCAAAAACCTGACGATCACTTTGCGTTTGCAGTTGACACGAATATGGCTTACTTTCAGATGTACTGCGCTTTGCAGTTAAGATGAATAAGCTTTGTCATGCAAAAATATGCTACGATTGGTCGTATTGCAAATATTTTTTTCTAAATTGACTACAGCAATCAGCGGAAATCACAAAATCTACAATAAGAACAGCTGCCTTCTCTAATTGGCGTGAGCCGCTAACAACAAAAAACAACAGAAAACAGGATGGGCACAGCACCAAATAATCCATCTCATTTTGGCTTTTCCTTCTTTGCAACGTCATCATCAATCGGCCGTTTCTGCTCCTCCTCACCGCCTTCGATTTGTCTCCTCATTAATTCATCGTCTTCATCATATAATTGGGCATCGCGTGCCCGCCGCAGCTCCAAATTGTTCTTCCATTCGAGCTCTTTTTCTGCAATGTATCGGAAATCGTCCATGCCCTGCTGTCTCTTTCGTTCCTTGATCATGTCGCTAATAACCACGAAGCGCTGCTCCTTGACGACCTCGAACGGCAGAAAGTATTGCAGCATGCGATCAATGTGCGGACGGTCGACGCGCCGAGCGGCGGGATGGTCGCGCAAAGTCTTCTCAGCTTCATCGACGCCCAGTCCGTGGTTCTTGATCTCGACATGAGCCCTCATGAGCGCCAACGCCTCGCGGAAGGTCAGTCGGTTGTGGTCGATTTGATCGACGGGCGGCTCGTAGAAGCCGTACTCCCAGGGCTGGTCGTTTCGATGTCTGTACTCGGCCTCGTGCGTGGGCAGCAGACGGTCCGACGGATTCTTCTTCGCTGGAATTGAACTGACTTTGATCTCGATGCGACGTAGGTTTTCATCGAGAATTTCGTATTTCCGTTCGATTTCCTGCAAGACCGCTCTGAGGACCTTTGTTTAATTGGTTAACAGCTTCCCTTCATTATTTATCATAAACCTTTATCATCACCTACCGAACAGTATTGTTAATTTACTATTATATTAAAACGTGATTCAAACGACCATAATGGATGAGATTAGACGTTAACTAGAGCTCTCCAATCAA
>JAQGAX010001808.1:0-10173 GCA_034698105.1 Plectus exinocaudatus | reverse complement strand
GCAGTACATCGGCAAAGGATTAATCGCTCGTTTTATTTGAATCACAGTACAAATCGCTGGAGCGGGGCTGACCGAAAGTCGAAGCTCGCACAACATTACATGGGTCTATCACCGGTAGATGGGAAGTATGAGACCCTTGGAGTTCATACTCCCTTACCTCAGGCTCTTCTCAGCCCTGTACCACTATTTTTTAATGCGTTATACGGCACAGCCCATGCCATTTTATCATCCCAATGATACACAGGCTATGAGCAACTGCCATACAATTCCCAATCATTCGCTACCGGTGTTTAGCGCCTGAGTGCTCAAAGAACTAAAAGAATGAAAGCGATTAGCAGCTGACGCTTTTATTGTTGATAATAGAAAATTTTAGAAAAGAGTGGGTGATGACATTCAAGTAGTCAATTAGTCTTTGTTAGGTCTTGTGGTCTTGTTAGAATCAGTCTATTACATGTAAATTCTGATTTCTATTATAATTTTATTCAATTCGACATTTTTATATATATGCCACGACTGCAATATCATCCTATCTATGACTCATAGGTTGCGAGCGACTTCATACAATTTCCAATCATTCACTACCGCTTCCTGGACAGTAAGGTAATTAGCGTCTGGATGGTGAGTTTACCGTATTCAAATTTTGAAATAGTCTTACTATTACTCTGAATTTATCATGGGTTTTCTTAGCAGAACAGCGGCAAAGCATATCGCTCGCTTTTTTGTCTGAATCACAGGATTACACGATTTGTCTCGGGCATCATACGACAATATTTTTGTTTCCGAAATGGTGAAGAATCCAAATAAACTTTTATTGATCGATGTTCAAAACAGCTGGAAGCGATCAATGCTACCATGGGGTCCTGCCGGGTAGAGCAGAGGGTCATGCCGCTGTAGATTACACCGGCTCTACGCAGACCTGGGCACCCAAAATTTTCTGGGGGTATACAGTATAGGGAATTTTGATAATTAGCCGTCGATATTGATTTTCTGGGGGTACACGATTTCTGGGGGGTACGGACCCGAGTGGGGGGTACGTACCCCTGTGTACCCCCACGCCCATGTCTGGGGACACGGAGGATACGCACCCCCTTGCTGCAGGACCCAGATGAAATTATGATTACAATATCCCCAAGTAAAGAAAATCGTTGCAGGACCCAAATAAGTTCAAATAAATGATTGAATGATTATTGTGCCCAAACTGCAGGAAATCATTGCAGAACTCATATGACGTCAGGCTCATATGCAGAACTCTTCAAGTTTGGAATTGGTGACGCATTAGCTGCCGCGAACTGTGCTAGTTTATCATTAATTGTGTACCAGTTTTGCTGCTCCGAAAACGAGAAATACGTTGCATGGGACTTACTCCTCCACAATTAACCTATGAATTGCAGTGCTAATGGCGAACATGATCACAAGCCTGCCGCCCCATATTATGCTGAAAATTTTTGGTTACCTTACGGTGGAAGATCTGTGTCAGGCTCATTGCGTCAATCACCAATGGAATTGCATTATCAGTGACTGCGCCTCCTTGCTTCCGAAGTGTCAGCTACGTTGCATCGAATTCATCCACGTTGAGGAGCATCGAAGGGGTCTGTTATTGTCACTGAAAGGGAATAACCGTATATTGTCAAATGTATTAATTACAGTAAGTAAAAGAAATACGCAATTAACAGTAAACACGATATTTTAGTTTCAATTACTTGCGACTCTTTTAGCACAATAAATATTTTCAAATCTCTGCTGTTTCGGCATTCGAAATAAATTCATTGATTAAATGCGAGACCACTTTGATTTAATGTAATCTTTGGGTTTCATGAATCGCCATAATCGTGTTCGCGTCTAGTTATTCATCTGACTGGACATTCTGAGCTAGATTGCAATGCGCTGCCGATACAAATTCCACAATGATGCCGCCTTCTAAAAATTGAAAATCACACAAAATTTCGTAAATTGAGTTTTGAAAAACCAATAAAATTCTATTTTAATTGTAACAATATCCAAAACAGCTTTTTGTAATTTAGAGGAACTTAAGGGGACCTGAGGTCAAAATGCAAGTTGTGCTTAATATATGCATTCAGTGTCGTAGATTACGGGAACAGCGTACCAGGTTTCTATTCGAAGCCGTTTTTCGACCACTTAGAGGTCGAATTGAAAAAAGTAACGCTGTTGCCGGAATCTACGACATCGATTGCATCTATAAAGCCCAACTTGCATTTTGACCGCAAAATTTTGATTGAAATTTTTAGTCTTAATAAACCAATTTCAGTGAACTAAGTCAAAGGCCCAAGAGAGTTTTCTGATTGAATCGATATTTTAGGACGCAAGCGCGATGACATTATTCAGTGTGTTTCGGTCATGAACCTTTTGTGGAGACTGCTGAAGAAACCAAGGCATTGTCGAGCGTCGAGCAAAAAAATCGTTTTTAAAAGAGAATCGCAAAATGTTGGAGCCAAATTCTGTGAATTCGGAGATTGTACCGATTGGCACTCTTACCGAAATACAACCGAGGCAGCAGTGAATTTCAAAATCCCTAAATTAATTTTACCAATGTTAAACGCTGCGCGCGGACCTATCCGACTCAATTTTCAGGGAAACCTGCGTAAAATTTGAATTTCAAGCATCTGATTCGTAGTATCATTTCAGGAACGCTGACTTTATTGTATTCAATTCGCAAATCTGAAAGCAGATTTCTTTAAAAAGAGAAAGAACTGTCGATGTGACGAAATGTCGTCGCAGCTTGACCAATCGGTGTGATGCCAAACTTAATGAACATAATTTTATCTCATTATGTTTTAAGCGATTAAATAAATAGCCTCCATGGAATTTTGAAATTCGCTTGCCGGCGCTAATTGGAAAACGTTTAAAGCATTTTCGCACTAGTAGCGTGTGCATTGACAGCTGGCGACCTGGTGCGTTTTTTTGCATTGTTGTTACAGATAAGCGTAAAATAGACCAATTTTCTGATGCACACTTAACGCTATTATGAGGAATTTGTTGCGCCAAAGATTAAAATTCTAACCGATGAAGCAAAGAATTGGCAGAAGCATTGATGCACATCTGCCGCAGATGCTAATTATGAAAGAAGAATACATTGTCAAGCGTTTTGTTTTGAATATTACGAATATAATTTTCAGCACACCTACTTGCTTCACTTCATCTTCTGATTGTGATGTGATGACTTAATGTTACTTCTTGCAGATCTCCGGCTATTGCTAAAGCAGCTGGCTACCACCGACTTGCATTTGACCAGCATAACCCTGAAGAACGTTGATATGAGCCATGTGGAAAACAGCGATTTGCGCATTCTGTTCGCTAACTATTCCGCGACGCTCGCTTCCGTCAGTCTGTGTAATCTGCGTGGCGACGCTGGACGAGTGGTCACAGACGAAATGCTTTCTGATGCCGGCCACCTTTCCAATTTGTGCATTATGCACAACGAGGTTTGAAATCACTCAATGAAGTTCTGGGCATATTCTCGCAATAACATAAAAAGAACCAACCAGTTAGTAAAAATTGTATTTTACCATGAGGAGTGAAAATGGAAAATGGAGTGGGTGGGAACTTGCTCAGGGAGTATTGAACATTGGTAGGTGCTGGCTGTGAACTCATTCCTCCTCCCTAATGATTTTTCTTTGCCCACGGGCACAAAAGAGCTAAGTTAAAGACTAAAAACAAAATCTACATGTTGGCCCAAAAAATTTTTCAAAGGTCATATTTGCTCAATATTAACAGGTTGCCAAGAAAGTTTAAGCCAATAAACCTCAACACATGCCCTTTGATTTTGCAAAATTTCATTTTGATCGGTAGCACCAGAATCGTTTCCCATGAAATTCCATACGTCATTTAAGAACTTTCTAATTTTCAAACGATTCTGACACTTTGACAGTGAATAATTTTGCTACAACAAAGTCTATCGGGTCATAGAAAAAGAAGCCGTGAGTTGTAATACAACGCACGGCGTGCAACGCAGAGAAACAAAGCGCCGACGTGTTCAGAAGTGTTTTGAAATTTGCTCTTTCTGATTCCTATCGTTTTCTCTCACCCACTCTGAAGCAAGTTAACATTTTCAACTACCATCCAACGCGTGGACAGGTTTTAACATCGTGTTTTAGTTGTATCTATTACTTTAAAACTACGGGCACACCATTATTCATAGTGTAACCAGCGGAGTCTAGGGGGTCGGACCCGCCCTGGCCTACTTCCCTCCCTCCCTCCCTCGCTGGAAAAAATTTGGCGATCATTTCAATTTGCGCCGAAATTCCGACACGAAGTTACCGTATCTCCCCTCCCGAGATGGTCCAGACACCCCTGGCCTCGGACACCGGTTACACCTATGCCATCATATGAAAGCCATTGTCGAAATTCGCTGAAATTGTCGTTCCGCAAACCACTACTTTTCATCTATGGTGTTCTTGTTTCTAATGATTACGTAAGTGTCTTTGAACTTTGTGTAAGATTGTTGCATCCTAGGAAGAACCATCAATGCTGAATGATTGCCTACCAAGGCCGGTGTATAAACTGGTCACCGATGCGACGATCGACCTACTGGCCAGTCGATACAGCGAATCCTTCAGGCGTCCGCTGTCTCTGACGCTCTGTTCCTGCGCAGTCACACCTAAAGGTGTTGCCAAACTAGCCAAGGCTTGGTCGGTAATATAATCCTATTTGTTATTGTGATCAAGTTTACTATTTGAGCTGTAAAGGGAACGGGGCATTCTCCGTTCCGTCCAAGAAATTTGGTTTCTTCTCCTTCCCCCGAAATTCCCCATCCCTGACAATTCATTTTTTCCCGTCCAAAAACTCCGCGTTTTGTAAATGTATCTAAAAAAGTCCAAAATCAGCTTTTAACATGCAAAATTTGCCTACCCCGACGATTACCAATTGATAAGATGGCATCATTTTAAGTCGCAACTATTCAGTGGCTCATTAAAAACGTATTTTGAGATTGATGTTTGTCCCCATCCCGTTACAGCCCTGTTATTGATGTAAGCTTAGTTCTTTTGCATGCGAAAATTTTGTGAGTTCTCTTAATAACAGGTTGCTGACAGAGGTTTGGAATCCTATGATTTTGCTACCCCTAATTATTTAGATATCGTTGGATACTACCGCGTTTTTCCGAACTAGCCCCCATGGGGGTATATTTGGTTTTGGCACTTTGGCGGAACCCAGTTCATATCTGAATAGACCCCCACTGGGGGTCTATTCGGAAAGTCGTCAAATCTCATTATTGGTGATTATTAAAACACGCAATGTGTTCTTTTTCTTCAATTTTAACATATTCAACATATTTTAATGTAACCAAACTTCTGTTTCTCGACAAATTTCAAAGGAAGTTGCTCGTTTTCACTTCATTTCGTATATTGCACGTCCAAATAGCGCGTTATTATTTAGAATATTTTGGGGTTTACACTGAATAAACCAGTGCCCACCTCAGATCTTGCACATTAAATATTGAATCCGAATAGACCCCAGTGGGGGTTTATTTGGGGGGCTCTATTCGGAAAAACCCGGTAGCTATCCAGTAAATGACTACACCTGGAGCCTATTTCATGAAACTGTTGACAATTGAGAATTGCGAGTCAGGCGATAAAATTCAACTGAGTCTCAATTCTTCATGTGATAAAGCAAACTCAATTCTCATCAATTTTTCTGAAATAGGCCCCTGTTTGTTTTAAATCACCTGCTGCATCATTTATAATATGAACAAATCTGACTGAATGAACGGTGAAATCTCTGGGCAACTAAAATTTTTAATATCCGCTCTTCAATCATAATTTTTCAACTATCTTCATTTAATCTGATACACCTGCTCATATGTGCAAATAACAGAAGTGGGCGTGGGGGTTCACTGTCCTCCTGTCGCGCTGGCGCGCCATCCCCCGTCCATCCGTCACAGGCCTTCTCATACAAAGCACTCCCAAAGCGTGACGTACTTTATGAACTTTATATTCTCTATAGCTTTCATGAAATTTGAGTTATAGGTTGTTAGCGCGCACACCTGGCCCCTGCTCAGTAATTCTGATCGACTGCAACGTGCAGAAGGCCACCATAGTCACCGAATGTGAACGAATCGGAGTCAAACTGGAGCGAGTCGTATTCGACGGCCATCTTGTCATCAATCATTGCGCACAAACATTTAGCGTTCGTGTGTTCAATTTAAACCAGTGATGTTCACGGGCCGGCCGGGGGCTAATCTGATAAGTTTATAGGGCCGAAAACTTTATCATCGTCTTCCCTTACCGGAATTCTTTTCATTAACAAGCTCAAACTATGGAACAATTTTTGGCTGAACAAATGCAGAAATAATGAATTTCGAATGATGAAGAAATTTTGAGCAATTATCACTTTATACTTATAACCCTGTAGTCGTATGACACTGATACACTGCAACTGGTCGGCCCGATCCTATTTTTGAACTGTTTTTAGGCCAGACCGATTTTGAGAAAATTTTCCGGGGCGACCCGTGAACATCACTGTTTTAAACTGATCGTTCTTTCTGCAGCGCCCCGCTGTTATTGTGTTGCGTGTTGTTTGCGACCAATCCATTGTAATTATTGCCGATTCATGACTAGAGGTGTAACGGTTTCGAAAAAAATGAATTCTTCGGTTCCGAACCCGATTCTGGTTATCGGAATAACGGTTCCAGAATCGGATTTGGATTCTTATTGGATGCAAGTATCAAGTTATTACGGTTCTTGAACCGAATTTGTTACACCTTTACTCATGACTCTGATTGTTCTACTGTTTGCACGATTCCCGCTACATACCTGTAGCGGGTGTCCGACGCCAGGGGGTCTGAACCGGTCGACGGGAGGGGGATCGACGGCACGGCATTGTATTTTCGTGTTGGGATTTCGATGCGAATTAAATAACGCCAAAAAAATTTTCGCCACGGAGTGGCGGAATTGCTTTTTCCCTGCGCGGTGACCCCCCCAAGGGGGTCAGGCCATACCTGTAACCAGGGAGTCTATGGGGGGTTGTCCGTTTTTCTGCTATCAGGTTTTTTTGCGTCCGTTTTCTGCTATCTGTGCGTTCGTTTTTTTTAGAACTCTTGCTGCAAGGCCAGATTAAGGGGGTCGGGGCCCAAAGCTAGAAACATCAGGGGGCGTGTATCAATCATATAAATTGGCTTATTTTACGCTTACTTGTCATTCTGATATTGCCAGCAGTAATGCAGAATAATGCATCAGGTGAACAATTGTAAGGTCATAAGCTGGCAGTTCTTGCGACCTTTTCCAAGCGTTTTCCCAATTGGCGCCGGCAACCATAGGTGTAACGGGTGTCCGAGGCCAGGGGGGGGGGGGTCTGGACCTTCGCTCGGGGGTACCTTCGTGTCGGGATTTAGGCGCGAAATTCAAAAAATCGCCAAAACTGTTTTCTGGACCTTCTCGGGGGGGGGGGAGGGATCAGGCCAAGGGGGTCCGACCCCCCTAGACCCCCCCCCGGTTACACCTATGCCGGCAACCGAACGTCAAATATGGACGCTATTTAATCGCTCATGACTGTATACAGTAACATTGTGTTCCGTTAAATGTTATCATTACATCCCTACAACTTTTCTATAACTTCGGCTCCCGCGGTTGTGGCCCGTACTTAACGGCAGAATAACGTCGATTGTTCAGTGCTGTTGTCGTTGGTGTTCTTGATGGTGTGTGCAGTTTGTTTGCAAGCTCCCGTTCTCGCTCCATACGCATTTTCATATCTGAAACTCACCAGGAGCCTGTTTCGTAAAACTGTTGAGAATTGAGAAATTGAGTTTGCTTTATCACGCGAGGGAGGAACTGAGACTCAAGTGAAGAAATCCACTGAGTCTCTATTCTTCACGTGATAAAACAAACTCAATTTCTCAATTCTCAACAGTTTTATGAAACAGGCCCAACGATCAAATTGGAAAGAATGGAAGCTAATAAGAGAGCCAGGGCTCAGTCTACATTTGTGATTCACGAGCTATCAAAAACAACAACGCGGTCATATGTTATCATTAGCTGGTTCATAACAATTAGTAGATCATAATTACGTAATCGTGATCGTTATACTATAGAGTTATAATGGGGACGAAGTTTTGGAAATTTTGGGGACGGGGAAATTCGAGAACGAGGACAAATCAAATTTTAGGGACGGGAACGGGGAATCCCGTGGAGACGGGAATTTCCCCGTCCCGTGACAGTCCTATTATTCTGTAAAATCCACTCCACCGCACGTACCTCCACTTCGCAGCACAGTGATGAGGTATGCAGCGTTGGACCAAAATTGAACAAAATAGAGCATTCGAGCTAAGATGACGGCGAGGTGCATGGAGGATGAGGGATCCGTGGCGATCACACAGTCGCAGAAAAAGGTCGCTAATCGAAGCACGCTGTCAGGCGTTATGATGAGCAATTTTATAGTTGTTATCGCCATCCAACTGGCAATAGATGAGCGGGCACGCGCGGATCGACTCACAAGGGGGAGTTTTGAATTTGGCGGCTTGCCCTTGGAGATCAGGCTGTTTTTGTCGTCGGTTTGCATCACTTTGTCGTCCTTGTTTATGTTTGTGTTGCTTTCAGTATGCTCTGCACACTTCATTGGAGGCGTTGTTCTTATGCCCTGCGTAAATCCTTTTCGTCTGAAACAAATTTCAAGAATTTTAAGTTTTTCTTTATCACATGTCACTTTCTCTTAATTTTGCTGAATCCATCTATTCCAATATAAGCGTCAATTTCGACCTTAAGCAATCACAAGCCTGACTTCTGTGGGAAGCCAGTATATAGTTGTCTCGTTTTCCATCACGATCTCTAGGGCCTGTTTCATAAAACTGTTGAGAATTGAGAATTGAGAAATTGAGTTTGCTTTAGCACGCGAAGAATTGAGACTCACTTGAATTTCTTCACCTGAGTCTCAATTCTTCATGTGCTAAAGCAAACTCAATCTCTCAATTCTCAACAGTTTTATGAAACAGGCTCCTAGCTTCGTTTCTGCATATTTATTTCTGCACATAAGTTAATTACGATACTTCCTGTCGTTGACGTTGACTCGCGCGTCGACTTTTGAATTGTGTTTGTTTTCCAAGCGACTACTTTCCAACCCCGGTGGTGGTTTAAGCATAACACGGAGATCCAAAATCAGGACGATCGCAGCGGGAAGGACGTAGCTCCAGAGAATATCGACGAATAACAGAACGTTGTTGATGTCACTTTGACCAAAGAGCGGACCCTGAAACTGGTGAGTCGACAATGGGCCGGTAACACAATCGTCTCGTAAATTGAACGCAAGTTTTAAAAGTAATACTTAAGTCCATGGTGAAGTATAACACTATATGAAGTATAAATATATATCGCTAAGTATTAACTTAATGACACGATTGTGTTACCGGCCCAATGGCAGAAAAAGTGCGTCCAATTGAACCATTGAGTCTCGAATTTTAGAATCGTCTTTGCAAATGAGTATTACTTATACCTCCTTTAAACGATTTAACATAAGCAAAATGTTCACATAGTATTTCCGATGAAGATACTTTATCTGATTAAGGCATCTTTGACATTACTCTGCTGGAGTTGCGCAATCGATTGACACAACTTATAAAGGGTGTTCCAAAATTAAACACCCGCGACCCTCCTGGCAACATCAAAGGGCGAAATTTTGACCAAAAAAATACCCCCTGGACGAAGCTTGAAGTAGGTGTAGTTTCGGTCAGGAATTCGTTGTGGGACCCAAACGGTATTTGAAAATGTGCTTCAAACTGCCTTACATTTAGGTGGAGCGCTTCCTATTTTTTCGAAGATGTTTTTTCGAAAATTTTGTACTTATCGTAAAGGGAAGATCGGCCCGGGTGTTTAACAAAACAATTCCAAAATCCAACAAAAGCTAAAAAATATGGCATATGTCGGAAAAAAATTGAAGATCTCATCGAAAGTCTCATCGAATTCGAATCAGTTGACATCGACCAAAATCATAAAATTTTGACAAATTCAGCAGCAACCAACAAACGCAAGCCAAAAAAATCAACAAATACTTCAAACTTCACAAAATTTCAAGATTTGGTTCGAAATCCCCGAATAAATCCAAATCAAGTTCAAAATCGACGCATTTTAAAAATCAAAATCCAGGATTCTGTTTAATTGAATATTATGGTAACATACCTGTAACCATACCTGTAACCAGGGGGGGTCTGGGGGGGTCGGACCCCCCGGGCCG
>JAQGAX010001807.1:0-10173 GCA_034698105.1 Plectus exinocaudatus | reverse complement strand
AAAAAACTCGATACTACAGGTGGGACTCGATCCCGCACTTGCCGATTACACGTCAGCAACGCTACCATTACACCACAGCGGCGATCAAATAATCTCTGCGTATTAGCCGTACCGGGTTTTCCAGTTCCACTCGCGCACTTCGGCGTCGCGCAGGCGGTCGTTCGTCTCCAACAGCTGGCGCTTAATCCGATCCACGTCTTCGGGGGCCTCGTCAGCGACCGGCTTCACTGGCGTGCGCATCGCCCACGCGCGAGGATTCGTCCTGGGCAGCGAGTTCTTCTCGCTCGCCGGTGGTGACCTGCAAACATCCATTTCAATTTATTGCTCTGTTACACTGCAGGAAAAGCCAGAATTAAGTTTTATACAAAGCCGCAGAGTATAGCTGCTGGTTGCAATGCCATTTAATCGTTACATACATATCGATGAAGACATTTTCACTGAAGAATAATGACCGTCACCAACCTCTCCATCAGCAACGAAGAGTGCAGCAGCGTCTCGGGTGTCAATGACGAAGTCATCGGCGTCGCCATCACCGGCGACCGATTGTCTATCGAAGACGGCGGTGAGGAGCTTGCAGAAGACGTCGAAGACGCGGCAATGTCCGGAAGAGAGGCGGCCGGCGCGCGGGATCGGCCAATCAGCGAAGACTGACCAATCAGCCTCGAGGAGTGTCCATTCACCGCCGCGGCGTGACCAACCACTGCTGCGGACGCCTGAGCCGGAACTACGAACTGACCAATCATCGTCGTGGCCGTCGGGATGGTATGCAGCGAGTAGAGCGGGTTGGCGATGGCCAGGGGCCGGGCGCTCTTGTCCTCGGCGCTGGGTCCGCCGCCGAGCGCGGCATTCGCCGCCGCCGCTCGTTCCACTGGACTGCTGCTGTTCGAGCTAGTGCCGCTGTGCGAGCTGTGGTTCAGGCTCTGGTAGCCGGATGACGGCGGTGGTGGGGGAGGCGCGCGAGGGGTCTGCGGTCCACCGCGTTTCCGTCGTTGGCGGAGATGATTGCCGTTAGAGTGAGCAGGGAAGGGATCGTCGTCCGATTCGGATTCGTCGTCGTGCGTTGTTGTTGAGGAAGCCTGAAAAGACACGCGATGATGGATTGGTGAAACACTTAAAGCACTAACGGCTTGAGAGAGTCCCTTAGGTCAACGGTAGTTGGTAATTCATTAAGGATTTTATAGATGTAGAGGTTCGAAGTTTGGGGGGGGCAAATTATTTTCGAAAATTCATGAAATTTGCAAACTCTCCGGTTGTAGATGAAACCTCTGATCACCTACGCTCAATTATTTTTAGCACACATGCACATTACTCACAGATTTGGTAGAGGCGCGCGAGACGGTGGACGAGACGGTGTTGGTGCTGTCGTCGGCGAAGTTGATGGCGTCGCTGGCCTTGCCGGAGAGCGCTTCGTGCGCAGTGACGATCCGCCCGGCGTTGGCCACCTTGTTGGCGCCATTGGCACGGTGCTGCTGCGAGGAGATTCCCGCGCGACGGACCACTATGCTCTCGTTCAGGGCAGCTCCAACCACATAGTCGTCTGCAGTGCCTAAATAAGGCTACGGTATTGGGCGGTCTTAAGTAAGACAGTTTCTGATTTCCTTTCGTACCGAAATCGCATATGCAAACACGCAATGTCAATAGAAAAGACAGAATACTTACCCAAATGGTGCGCCGGCGGATTCCTCGCTAACGGCGTCTTCCCATTATCGTAATCGGATAGAGGTGTTAACGGGTGGAAAGAGGAGTCCGACGAGCGATTCTTGCAGGCCGAAATGTCCATCACGATCGGGCGGAGGTCGCCGAGCGAGGTGCCCATCGCCGCCTCAGTCATCTGCTGCGTCCAGACCTGAAGAATTTATTAATATTAGCTATTATTAATACTGAATCTATCATTTATTTATAATCTATCACACTGAATTTATCATTTATTGGCAAATTACATGAAAACTTCTTATCTACCGTATACCCCAACCTGGGAACTACCGTATTCTCAACTTGACAACTACCGTATGCCTTACCTCGTCCAAGTAGCCATGCAGGAGCGCCAGCTCGCGGCCCTGATCAACAACGGTGTCGAAGCGGAGATGGTCGCGAAGCAGACGGTGCTGGGGCGACGAGCTGACGGTCGAGATGTGCAGCAGGTACTGGCGCATGTTCTCCCACTCCCGGCCGACGAACACGTTCATGAACTCCATGTAGTGCTCCTTGCCGCCGAATTTGGTGAAGTTGGCCAGCGTCTGCAGCAAAATACGGTTTAAAATGATATCAAAACAGGGTTAATGGTGTGCACGCAAAAAGAGCCAAAAATTCGCACGATTTTCAAGTATTAGAGTACATTTGAGACAATCAATAGCTCAAGAACTCATAAACACTCGCAACGCTTAGGTTGTTAACTCACAGAATCGTATATTGCCAAATGAGCTACAGATTAAAGCCACACTTAAGACTTCGAATTGGAAATATTCAGAAAAACTCGCAGTTACCAGCTCTATACTATCAAATACAGTACCTGCAGTGTCTTGGCAATCAGGGTGAGATTGCGTGCTCCGCGGCCGCAGGGGTACTCGGCGACCAAGTTGAACAACGAAGGACTGAGAATTGCCGGGCAAAGGAAGCGGAGGAATATGCTGCTCGAGATGAGGTTGTCGGCCAGGTCGCCCCTGCCAGCCTGGGTCAGTCTCCGCCTCAGGGCGTCGAAGATCTCCCTCAGCTCCATCGGGAATTGGTGGGCCGAGTTGATGATCTTGCCCCAGGCCGCCTCGACGTGGAAGGTCAGCAGGCGGCGATTCGTCTCGAGAACAGCCGGATTAACCTGGAATAATTGAGATATTGATGGCGTACTGTAAGGCAGTATGCTGTGAGGGTTTCCACTGCGAAATTTTCCCGCAATTACTCATTACGCTTGCAATGGCTTAAGATCGGTCGCCGAATTTCCTAATAAACGTGCATCTTACGTGATAACATTAACCGCAAACTGTTAAAAGAGATGAATGCTTTTCACTTCGCTTTTGCATTTGGATTAGCTGTTGTCTTCTGTTATCTGTCCTTCTCAATGCGAGGCTAGATTGCTCCTCCAATTAGCCTAATATGTGTAATGTTTGCGCAATGCGTAGCATATTGAATATACGTGGAATACTTTTTCTAAAATTCTATCTCAAGATAGAAACAACAGTGGTACCTGCGGCAGCTTAAGAGGGTCGACTTCGCAGTTGTCGTCCGACTCGAGCACAGAGCGCACGAAGTCGCCGAGGGTCTCTTGCAGGTAGTCGTCGGCGACGAGCTTCATGTACGCCTCCATCGATTTGGTCGCCAGCGAATTGCCACGGAACATCAGATGTTCATTGTCTGCAAATGAGAATGATTTCATTTAAAGTCAGTGCTACGAATCGAAAACAGCGCTTGCAATGATAAAATCGAAACGAAATCGAAACAATAGCGCCGGAAACGAACACATATACAGTGAAAACCGGATAAGTGCACATCGACCCGGAAAGACAATTTTGTGCACTAAACCGAGTTGTGCACTTATCCGAGCACAATTCCATATAAAAGTTGCGCACGGGGCTTGGAAAATATGTGCACTTATCCGGTTTTCACTGTAACTAGCATTTTGCAAGAAATAATCACGAATATGATTTGCTACAATGATATGAAGCGAGCTTAGTCAGTTTATTGGTTACAGAGCGTTCCTAACGAGGGGCTGAACTGAAACTGAAGACAATTATTACCTAAAGCGTCCACTTCGGACATGATGAGATCGCAGAGGAAATCTTTGGCCATGTTCTCCTTGTGCAGCACGCGAACTAAACTCGTCGCGAAGTCTTCCTGCAACAATACGATTTTCAATCATTACAGCACTAAAAAGGCCACTTTGGTTTATAGCCTAATCTAATTGTACTTCAAATTTTCGCAATCAGTAGAACTGCACAGCGACTAATACACCCTCAAAATTGTTTTATTACAAAATCTGTAATGCAAAAAAATTGCCACCATAGGCAGGATTCGAACCCACACTTGCCAATTATCCGTTAGCAGCGCTACCATTACACCACAACAACGATTTCACTCATTAGCCCGATGGCATAGCGGAGAAACAAAAGCACTGCCCACCTTGGCCTTGACACCGAGAGTCGGCTCGAGCGCCAAGCAGAGAGGGAGGTAGTTGTCGCGCAGGGCGATCATGAGGTCGCGGTAGGCGTCCAGGGGCAAGATGTCGACCGTCTGGTAGCGCGCCTTTACCCGGATCGACGGCGTCTCGCCCTTCGTCGAGCTGGAGCTCTTGTCCGCGCCCGTCACTGTGTACCTGAACATAAATACCAAATAAATAACATTTGAACATCAAATACCACATATACGACCTGAATATCAAACATACAATAAAATATAAAGCTATTATCAGTGGTTTCGGATAAAAATAATTTATTTGGTTGCGCTTGCAGCAATGTACAGTGAAACCCGGATATAAGAGAACGCAGGGGAAATCGAAAAATGTCTCTTATATCAGGGTTTCTCTTATATCCGGAATTTACAGTGTTGGCACTGAGCACGGAAATTTAAACGAGTCTCTTATATCCAGGTTCTACCGTACTCCCCCACGTTCGGTAACTGTCCTGCATTCCGAGTGTTATCTAGAAGCCAACTTGGCACATCATCAATCCAACAAATTGTATCCTGCACGCCGCAGATGGGCACAAAGTGGAAAAGCCAGTTATTCCCACAGCAACTTTTTTGCATAATCTCTTATGATACTGATACTTGGAAAACAAAATTCCATAGAAGATCGCGTAATTTAGTTTCCACCGCAGAGCGTGGGTGGACTGGTAAGCCAGGAATGAAAATGACAAATCCGCGGATTCAAACAGATAAACCATTAGAGTAATATTGGATGAAGGTCACATCGACAGAAAATAGTACAGCGATCACTATTTACACCACTCCTAGTGTGCAGTGGTGAAAGAGAATTAGACTAGACAATACTTGCAGAAAAAATGCGACAGCTCAGTTCACTAACTTGAAACTTCCAAAACAGCAAACCTATGTAGGTAACTCTTCCCTGCATAGCAAATAGTACAGTTCTCTTTTTGTAAGTCTCTACGACAATAGAAATTCGATTGATTCTAAAAAAAGCTGAATATGCCGAAGTGTGAACGATTACTGTAGTTTGCTCACTGCTGTAAAGTGCCGAAATAACGACTGCATATGACTCAAATTTCGCGCCGATTATGACTCAGCAACCTGGCCTGGGGCGCGCAATAAGAATTTGAATAGATAGAACTCAATCAAAAGAAAACTGACTGACCATCGTTCGACGGGATGGCGGGCGGTGAGTTGCTCGATTGGAATCTGGACGTAGCCAATCAATGTTGATCGGTCCTTCTTCTTCTTCGGATCCGCTTCGCGGTATAAATTGATGCACACTGTGTCCACCTTTGATAACTGACTGAAACGTGATTAACGAAATAAGCATGGTATGAAAACTGTTGGATGAATGCGTTAAGTTTGAAACTTGAAAATTTGGATTATATTATTACGAATTCGACCTGTACGAATCACTTTTTTTAACAGAATTTTCTTCACAATGAAGCAAAAATTTCCAAATGGGGCACAAAGTGTCATCGGTTCTCAGTAAATGTGAGCGCCGGTTACCCCTCGGTTACTTTGTGGGAGGGTTATGGTATCCCGCATTCCGTGTGAAGTACAACCCCTTCATACGAATCTGTAATGCCTTCATACCTGAAGTCGAAGTGCTCGCCCCAGAAGCAGTTGTCGACTCGCGGCTTGGCGGACGTGCGGGCGTAGAGCGTCTTGTCGAGGCAGAGCTCGCAGAAGTACTTGCGCTTGGCCGGCACGCCCTTCGCCTCCAGGATCCAGATCTGGAAGCAGTTCTCCGTCCGACGCATCTGGTCGCGACGCGGGTTCATCGTGCGACGAAGGCTGAAAGAGAAAGCGATTTAGCTTCAATCTAAAGCATATCTCGGTGGTACGCGGGAGACACGCTTATAGGGTACACAATGCGGTCACCTAAAGGGAACACAATTGGTAGATCTCGCTTATAGGGGGACACAATGTGGTAGAAATCGCTTTTAGGGAAGAGAATGGTTCGTTCCGCGCCTTTTTGCATAGGACGAGCACCTTCTCAATCTCATTTATCGATAACCATCAAGATCGATCGGTCCACCGAGCGGAATTGCCATGAACCTGCGGGCCGCGGGCCAACGAAGTCAGCCACTGCTGTGCGCTGTCAAGTGTCATGGCACTGTTCAACGGTTGTTCAAGAAGTACAGCAACGCATGGAGGCTAGGAGAGACAGAACGCGGCAGTTTTGTTGCTGCGCGCGAGAGCAGGTTTGTTCGGACGAGGACGTAGGTCCTCAGGCCGCCTGGCACTGTATGACTAATAACGATGCGGAAGATGACAATGAGGCACAATGCAGCATTTAAAGGACTGGTGAAGTGACCGAAATTTTCGATGGCACAATCATTTGTCGGTCAATTGCTGGGCTGCGCCAGAGCGTTATGGCCCATAAGGCGAATGAGTTCACCGGAAAAAGAGGAAAAGTGAACAATGTTTTGAAGACCATACCGATCAACATCATAAATGGCGCAGTTCTAAACAGTATGAAAGAAGTTCGCCGTAGGTCCTCATGCCGCCTCAATAATAGAATGCGTCGGAAATACAAATAAATACGGTATCTGTCGACCAAGACTACTTCTACATTACTTCAAAATTTCAAAAGGCAACGGTCGTTACGCATTCTTTCTCCACCAGCGCAATCAGCATTTTTGCACAGAGCGAATAATTGAATGTACGGCCCGAGGAAAGACGCTGCATCTCGCAAACAGAACCTCTCTCTGTCTACTGATTCAAAGAGGAGCTGCCACTTGCCGTCCATGGCGCCTAGTGCTCGTTCAAAAGGCTCGGCTGGTCCGCCGCCGGCCGCCCGGCCCACACAGAAGTGCCTACGCGCATGAAATTGCATCGGCGCGCCAGAGAACGCAATCGCTGCGAGCGGACTGTAGGCTGAACGCATATGGAGAGGGGGGACGAGGATGCGCACGCACCACGCAATATGACGACGTCACCAGCCGGACCGGTAAGTCAGCGACTAATTGCTGGGGTGGTACGTTTTTGAGTGATGAAAGACTGGACTATACACACAATTAGTTTAGTTGTTGACTGAAATTGCCACCTGGGGTAATAGTAATACAAGCATTTCAATCTATTGCTAGGGAGGTACGTTTTAGAGAAATGAAAGACCAAACTAAATACAAAGTTATTTAGTTGTTTACTAAAATTGTCACTTGCTTCGGTTTTTGGGGTAACGGTAATAAACGCGCTGTTTCAAGATAATTACTCTCCGTCTTTGTAGAGTGAACACTCATATATGACCTCACTAACTAGCAGTCACTAATCACTATTTATCACCTCAACAATACTAGCTCTAATTAGCGAAAACTGTTCAGGAAACCAACCTATTCTCAAGGCCCACAAAGTTCCCCTTTAGACAAAGCTGAGGCACTGACCCAAGCCCACGGCGACACCCCACACAGACGCAACCAAAGGATCAACAAGGCAGCTGACTGGCGGCATTGCCGCGGTCGTCGGGGGGATTTCTGTCGCTGAATCAGAGTGCAGGTGCGCGCGCGTATCTCGCGTGTTCACGCAGCGGTCGCCGTCTGTGCCCTCACAGACGCAATAAACCAGATCGGCAGCAATACAGTGGACCGGCGGGCGCAAGTCCTTCGGCCGATCGCTATCGGGCGCGAAAGTTCAAGCCAGCCCGTCAGATCACAATCGACATCGTCAACTCTCCGCCCTTCGATTTTACGAGGCGGCGGTGGCAGCGGAAGAATCAAACTGGCGACGACGATTCAAAGGACATTCATTCGTCTGAGACGGGTGAGGGAGGACAACCTGGTTCTGTGGGTGACACGTGGGCAAGACTTGGAGACTGGGATACTTATCTCTCCTATATGCCGTATATTCGATTGAAAGAAAGCGTCGGGTAAAGTCGAATTGACGGCAAGTCAGAGGACAATCATTTCGCCGAAATCACACACTGGTGGGCGAGCAAGTTGTAGGCGGGACGTGAGCAAACGTGGGCATAGATCGGCGGCTGGAGGTTCCGTCTGGGGGAGGGGGTAGGGGAATAGTACCGCCGCCGGCCTCCCAAATGCAAACTAGCGGGGGCTGTATTTCCAAAGCTTCCGGTCTCGGGAAGGAGGAAATACCCAACCCACGCAAAACATCGGCTCGGGTACTTCTTAACCGGGACCGAAAGTTTTGAAAAGACGGCGCCAGGTAAGTCTGCTTTCGGTGTAGCAGCGATAGGGGAGGATGGCGGGCGATGAGCTGTCAGAGGAGGCAAACAATAACTATTGAAGCCTATCTACTGATACTTGCACTGAGACGACGTGTATGAATAGTTGAATTTGAATGCATCTCGAAATAATTCAAAATAGTACCTATTCATTTGATAGATTTAAGACTCATAAAACATCAATTTTGAACGGTCAAGATATATTGACGTAGGTGAACCCTTTACGGGCGACAACGACCTATACAGATCCCATGCCGACAAATGATAACTAGCCATCACTGTCGAATCCTACTGGTAGCCATAAATCTGTTACCATTAACAAAAAATGCGCCTGACCAAGAGAAGGAAATGTGAACTGGACCGATCTGAGCAGATTTAGATGCGAATTGGATTGTGGAACGCGATGGCATATGGCTCAATGGAGTATGAGAATATGGCGATAGAGCGCAGTAGGTCGCTCCAGTGACATCGCAAGGCTAATCTGTTGTTTAAACCACTCTCCTACGTGGGAAAAACAGAAAAAAGCAACGCGCACCTATGATAATCTATCTCGTGTCCCATGTAAAAATAGTCTAGAATGGGCAGACGGTCGTAAGGGGCCAAAGCGGTAGAGCTTTCCACCAATACAATTAAGGGGCTGTTCATATATTCGACATCCCTCCGGTAACAATGTTCTACCGTAATCTTAATACGTGAACAGCAGATCCTCTGTGACACCCCCTAAAACGCGCTACGTAATATATTATATAAACAGCCAAGCCCAGCCCCGTTGACAGCTCTACCGCTGACTAATCTCCGATATCTCGAGTGGCGATTTGCCGCCTCGCCGTCACCTCCCGCCGTTGTTGACCGAACGTAGTCCCATGTCGACTACGCAAATAAACACACCGACAGCGCCAAGGGGGTGGTTAGAGCGAATTGCGACGGCTGGAGGGATAAACGGGAGAGCGGTGCGCCCACCGGACGACGCAAAAAAGGGCCAACGGAACGCCGCCGAACGCGCGCCGCCGCCGCCCGCGTGCCTACGCGAATGCGAGCAATGGCAGGGTAGAAGAACACGAAAGCCTGTCCGGTCGACGGTTCAATAAATGAATGAGTGAATGAACGAATGAATCACGCGGCGCGAGGAAGGCCAGACAGCTAATTGTCTAATGACCACCACCGCCGCCATCATCACCGCGCATAATGGAAATCAGCTGAGGCGTGGTCAGAGAGGCGCACAGGAGGAGAGGCAGGCATATGGGCGTTGGGGTATGAGGGTAAATACCCCGAAAGGGTTCGATTCCTTTTGGGTCTGGGTGGTTGAGGGGTATTAAGCATTTTTGCCACGTACCGCCGAAAAATTTTGGATTTTGGGGGTCTTATTTTTAAAAAGGTTATAAACTACGCGGGGTAAATTAGTGGGCATATGAGATATGACAAGCGCAAATCAGTATTCTTGTCTGGGGGGGGCTACGTTCCCTTTTCAGATGAAACACCCATGGAAAATTGGTTTCAAGAAACAGGCAAGCTTATACAGAAGGGCAATTAAATACCTTCTGTTACTCTGCTCCTAGCTCCTAGCGCGAACGATGTATAGACGGAGTATAGTAGACGCAAACGCTATAAGCCTTTCTAACAGGGAGATTCAAATTTCGCCAATGGCTTGAAATAGAGGAGTGAGCGTATTGATAGAGAAGAACACGAGCGCCCTTGGCAAGCAAACTGATAAAAGCTGTCACATGCGTCACCCATTGCTGCATCGGCGGACCACCGGTACAGCGGTAACTGCTGAGCAGACAGACAGTTTGGTAACAAGCAACCAATCCCACGCCAACAGTATGCGGCTGATAAGACATCGCGCTACGAACAAG
>JAQGAX010001806.1:0-10182 GCA_034698105.1 Plectus exinocaudatus | reverse complement strand
GCCCAGTGAAATCGCCTTTAGCAACTCGAAAATATTATACTATCCGTGGCAATAACATGAGCATGTAATTGTCGAAGGGGCAGAATAAATTACATTTGGGGTGATACCGCTTATGCAGTAATCTTCGCGCGCACTTAGAGTATAGACTGTGTTCGATATCCTGAAAGGCCTTCGTTGCTCAACGCGAGCATGGAACCCTACCCTATAAATCCCAATTATAAACGAGATGAGCATGTAGGTCGACGAGCCTCTCGCCAAGAATTATTTCGCAGTTGGTTTCATGAATCGATGATGCTACCAGTTGTTCTATGTTGACGCGCGACTCCTAGGATTCTCCCGCAAACATCGTTAATATTTAATGTGGTCGCCTTTGATGTGGTACTGCGTCCAGGGATCAGAAAATAGTTTGGAGATTTTTATGTTTGCCCGTTACGATCTCCATTTTTTATGTCTGCCTTTCGAATGAACCTATTTTTGCACTCTCGAACCACAGTAAATGAAAATCAACGCGGTCATTTATGGACGCGCAACGGACGGCCACGTGCTGCCACCATTTATAGTCGATTGGTCTAATAGGGTCTTAAACAGATTGCCTGAGCGGCGTCCTTGTGATATCTTCATCCTCTCTGTGCACTTTGGATACGGTATCAAAGGAAGACCAATCGTCCAGCCGAAACCGCGCGCTAACTCCAGTCCCGGCTGCCAGCCGCTTGCCGTTGGGCTGGCTGTTGCAATTTATTGAGCTGGTGCGAAGATTTATTGTTCATTTCGTTAGCATTGGCGGACGTCAGAGCCTGCTTCCAGTTGCAACAAACCGGCCTTGTGCAGGCAAGCGCGAGCGCTTCTGCCTATGTAGTTTGTCTTCATGATAGCTACCTCCACCAACCTCTACACACATTTCAACGAAGAAATACCGCTCTTACTCTAGTTATAATCATGGCAATGAATTGAACACTGTTCCCTTTCTACTCTCCTTGAAAAATGTTACTGGACTTTCTTTCACTGCTCTAACTCATGAATTCATGATATTTGACGTCATCAGCTTCGAACCAGACGCAACATAATGACTCGCTGCTCAATTGGTGTGCTCGACTCTTGGCTTCTTCCTTCCTGGCGCCAGTTAGGCTGCTTTTGCGTGTTGTTGACTGTCCTCACTTGCTCCTTCTTCGTCTACTACACTGGCTCAAACGATTCGCTTACTGCCCCCGCCGCCTTCACTAGTCGCTACTCGCTGGAGCAAATGAAAGAGTTTGCCTTCAAGAACACAATTCACACCGACTACAAGCCCAGCTACTACAGCAGACGCAATCTATCCTTCAACCGTATCATCGAAGACGCAAAGAATCGCTTTGATATTGCCGACAACGACGTAATCGTCTTTCTACACATCCAGAAGACGGCCGGCACGAGCTTCGAGAAGTTTCTGGTGAGAAACTTGGATCTAGTGCAGCCATGCACGTGTCAGGCAAGCAGAAAGCGCTGCAAATGTCATCGACCAGGGTCTAGCACTGAATACTGGCTCTTCTCACGGTATTCAACTGGCTGGATGTGTGGACTACATGCGGACTACACCGAACTTGCCGTATCGGGCTGCGTCGATAATGCGCTCGATAAGAAAGAAGGTAAGGCGCGAACAGCCCTCTTCCTACGCGTGAGATTGAGGATGTTCATTGACTGATATCCACCCTCGTTTTGGCGCGAACGCAGTGATGCAGCTTCCACTGACAGCCATACGTAATGCTCAAATCGACTTTTCCTTCTAAATTTTAGACATGTGTAGTACATAACAAGTTCAAATCGTGAACATTTTTTGATCTGATCTTCAACTCTATTACTCGTTTACTTGTTACGTTTAACATTGGCACAGTTTGCTGCTTGCACTATTATCAACGATACCCTTCATTTGATGAAAGGTTGTTCACAGCTGCTGATTCCCACTGTGATCCACTTGGATATGCCACTCTTAACATTGGTTTTTTTCGAAAACTTATGTGGGCTAAATTCCGTCATGCCGCTGCGCAATCGTAAATAATGTTCTTGGAGCGCAAGCTGAATACTGCAGCGATAGTCCTTGAAAATTAGGATCTGACATCAAAACACATTTATATTGTACAAAACCCCTCACTAAAATGTACACAATTAGCGCATGTTTCCGCCCACTAAGCAAAGTTTAGCAACAAATTTCTCCTGAAAATCAGTGTCTGACGAAGAACAAATATGCGCATTCGATTCAGCGTGGCGAAAACCCCTGACTGCTAATTTCTATCGTCAGTGTACTTATGCTAATATGCGAACTGCAATAGGATTATGGATGAATGAACCAGGATCATAGTGCTCGCCAAAAAGACGAGAAAAAACTTTTGCGTACAGGCTACTACAAATAATTCTGTAACGACTTTTACAGACAGCCACCGCAAGCGTCGCTACTTCTACACGACGTTTTTGCGCGAGCCGGTGGCCAGATTCATCTCCGAGTACCGGCATGTAGAACGCGGCGCCACCTGGTTGGCGTCGCGTCACATGTGCAACGGCCGACCGCCCGGGCCCGACCAACTGCCGCTCTGCTTCGACCCTGAAGCAGGTTGGGGCGGCGCGTCGCTCGACGAATTCCTCGGCTGTCCGTACAACCTGGCCTTCAACAGGCAGACACGCATGCTAGCCGACCTGACGCTCGTCAACTGCTACGACACCAAATCGATGGACCGGGAGACGCGCGAGCGGATCATGCTCGAGAGCGCCAAGCGCAATCTGAAGGGGATGGCCTTCTTCGGTCTGAAAGAACGCATGCTGGATAGTCAGTGGATGTTCCAGCAGACGTTCGATCTCAAGTTTACCAAGCGGCTGGCCGACTGGTCGAAAAGCAAGTCGAACGGGACGGAGATCAGCGATGCTCAGCTGGCCATGATCAGACAGCATAATCAGTTGGATCTGGAACTATATGACTACGCAGTTAAGTTGTTCGAAAAACGACTGCAGATGCTCAAACTGAACGCCGGTGCCGCCGAGGACGAGGCCGAGCTGGAACGCCGCGAAAGCGACAGCTTCGACGGTGACCTCGACGACTTTATCAACAATCCGCCACTTGCCGATGATTCTCAGTCCAACTAACTTCACATTTCACAATTAGAGTAGCACATGTCTGTAAATGACGCAGGAATCTGAGGTGCGGTGCATTTCTGTGTATAGTTTATGACTAGCGCTATGATGGTTGTAATAACCTTGACTGTCAGATATGGGCGTATTGGGTGAAGGAGCACGTTTATCCTCACAAAAAGTATGCACCAGCTAAAAATTTGGATATCTTTATGAATCACGCAAAATTCTTTTTCTTGTTGATGGGGTAATTTCGAAAATGTTGGGGGAATAGTTATGTTTATTCTCAAGCAGTACACGACAGCATATCCCTCCTTCGCACGATCCATATCTGGTCTGATTGACAGCTTTGGCGTCCACTATTCGTCGTTTGCTGTGTGCTCTTGGTGCTCTTCGAGATTCCGAATGTGTACTTGCCTTTGACATCGCCGACGCAAATCAACTTTCGCTCTTTGTCATACAATTCGCAATACGTCCAATACTGCGTTGTCGAAGCTATGAATACAGTCGTTTTGGATGTATGATAAATGAGCTACTCTTCAATGGTACTATAAACAAATTAAGTAACAGGGTAACGGGGTCGCGGAGGCCCTATTACGTGAGCGTTACGCTACGACGTCACTTCTATGCTTAAGTATAGGGAAGGGGGTGTCGTTTTGGTTAAATGCAGCGTTACGAAAGCGTTACGTGACGGCTGAGGGGTGTCAAAAAGTGAGACAAATCGCACTACGTAGTTTGTGTACAGCCCCAGTGAGGTACTGTAATACTACAATTTAGAGTAAAGCAAGTTGACTGGGAGGGCTGTCTGGAAATAATCGGAAAGGCGGTGCATGCATGTATTAATATTATGAATGCTCCGTTTGAGCCGCTAAAAAAGCAAACCGGTTGCGAGTGAAAGAGATGGTCGCGCCAATGATCCGCAAACATTTAATGCGCGACAGCACAGCGAGGTTGGGGTGAGGCGATGTGAGGTAAACGAATGCGATTATGGTAGGCAAGGGACGCTGGCAGTGGCACGCGGGGCCGAGCACTAGGCAAAGGGGACTGTCTGTCAACGGTATATTCATCAGCCGGTATCTGCGATACTGCAAACTGAGAGGAAAATGGCGAGGGATGATATACGGTTAGCAAGAATTATCATCGAGGATGCCGGCAAGGTTCCCCTGTATTCTCTTTGTCTTTTTTCGATGTTTGAGGGGCATTTTGGAGAATACCCACGAACCCTCAGGTATTGTAACCTATCACGCGAACCCTGCCCTGCACCGTTGCTATGATTGATTGAGTACTCTTTTAAGCCGAGAGCTCTACGGGCTAGATGCAATTTCAAAATTATCTGTCATGTTGTTTGTGCATCTGGCACTAGCAGGAATCACTCCAAGCACAAGTACAACTGGCAATAACCAGACAATTCAAAGTGAGCAGAGCCAATATGCAGTCCGGGTCTATACCTTTTCGAGCGACCTTTGTGGGCGGATTTTCTGGAAAGAGTGTATGTTACAGGATCTACCCATTGACAGATCCCAAATTCAAAAGCGCGCCATCGTGTGCTCTCATGTTACGAATGAAATTTCACCCCTTAAGGATTACGTGGTCGCCTCTGGACAAGGGGCGGATGCGCATTTTGCGTTCGGCAGTTTTTTGTCCGACTATGATGCGGTGCCGCTGTCTGCTCTCTCGTCGAATAGAGCGCCAGCCGAGTGGCACGCCGGGAGCGCACGCTTACGCGCCAGCAAAAGAAGCGACGTCGCGACGAAGAATCGATCGATCTGAGTAGCGAAGAGCGGCAGCCCGGAGAACCGACCGACCGGAGAACCCGATCGCATTGCAGATCTGTGAGCCGGTCGAAGCCTATCGATCACCCGTTCATTTTTATCGATCACTTTTCCAGATTACTATCGGCCGAATGTTTGACTGATAGATATGCAGCTGAGTTTTGCGGTCTCCAAGCAGACTGCGTCAAGTTTTATGACTTCACGGTCAAATTGCAGAACAACACGAAGGCGCATGACACTAAGAGTGAGAATTGACTGTTGTGCAATGTGCAGGTCGCTAGCGTACTGTTTATCACTTGTTGTCGTATCGGTAGGCAAGATCTGTAAGAAACCACCGCGTGATCACCAAGAGTGAAGCGATGTGTCTTATTTAGGTCGCCACCGATTTTGAGACCGAAGGACAAAATACAAATGTAAAAAGTGTACAAAATGCATCGCAGCCAGATGATTTGTTCAGTCATGCAAGCGGTGTCAGTGACCATATCGAAACGTCGGATCGAGTGAGGTTGACATTTTTTGCCACGCATGCCCACCAGCCGACGAAAGCGCGACGACGCACTGTGTCGCCCATCGGCAACATGAAAATTCAATACACCCTTCACGGAACAATTGTTTGAGCAGTGTGCAACCTTATTAGTATTTTATATTTGCGATCTTTTGCGATGGTAAAACAAAAATAAGGTTGAAACGATGCCGGAGCCTGTGCGAGTCTGTTCAGTGCACCCCTCTGCTCTGTACTATACTGCGGCGGCGGCAGTGACGACCGGCCGACCGACGAGCGAACGAACGACGGAACGAGCGCCGAGCGCGGCCAACCAACACAAAGACGCCCAGCGCCCCGACGACGCGCGCTCTCATTTCGTATACCGAAAACAGACAGTTGTTAAACTAACTTATGCTTAAAAAGACAAGATAAGATTTGGCACATCGATAGATGAGCTTGTTCGCTATCATCCTGCGCAAGAATAATCAAAATCCGTCCGAAAATGGCCGAGTTACGGCGGTTCAAACAAATCGAGTATGCTTTGCGTGCGGCACGGCGCGTCATCGACCGAAATGAACGGCTCAGACACGATCGCTTGCATCTCAGCTCGACGTGAATGGATTGCAGAAAAACTTTGCACATGTCTTGAACTCATTCTGATCTATTGGTAGCCCAATTTTCATTGCAATTGGTTAAGAATGAAGCGATTTGGAGCGATCGGCGTGCGCAACGCTAATCGCGAAGAACACACCTGTGTTTTCAGCGCGTCGAAAATTCGAAGTTTATGTCGGTACCCAAGGTGACCGGTACCATGTATCTGGCACCGTCTTGTAGCTCAGAAAGTCCTGAATTTACCAGTAGTTAACTGCATCTGGATGATATCCCGTTTGCAAGAATTATCATTGGTAAATAAGCGATGTTAAGATTCGCGATCGAATGGCCTTTCGCGAGATTGCTCGCCATTAGCTTCAGGGTAGACCGATTTCGATGATTCTTCGGACTTAGATGGGTGAAAGCCTGCTCTTTAACGTGTTACTAAGCGCCCTTCCAGTTGTTGAGCTAAAAGCGTGAAATTCGTTGGAAAATGAGGAAATTTTACGCATAAATCCGCCGGCGAGCGGTTGTATTCGCTGGGACGTCGCGCGCGGGACGTCATCCCGCCGAGGTCGTGCCCGTTCTATAAATGCGGAGTCCGGGCTGGCGGCCGTATTCCCCCCGCGTTCGCACTTCGACGTTCAGACCGTCGCTTTGCTCTCCTTGTCCACTTCCGTCAGCACCACCACCACCGTCACCATGTCCGCCGCCGAAGCCGTCCCCGCCACCCCCAAGGCTACGCCCAAGAAGGCTAGCCCCAAGAAGAAGGCCGCCGGAGCCGGAAAGGTAAGATTTTTTTCATTTCCGCCATTCTGTCCGAGTTAGTTCGAGTCTATTGACCATCTGTACTCGAGTAGACCAACCGGATTCGAATTCTATCCGCATGTTTTTTCAAATTGTTTTGTCTGGGGAGCACTAAGGCATTTCTGACCGACAATCATGTTTTATCAATCAGACCGGCATTAAAGAATTATCAGTCTTTGTGCATCATTGCTCGTCCTATTGATTGCGCCATTTGATTCAGGCCAAGGTTGCCGCGTCGCACCCGACATACCAGGCGATGATCAAGGCAGCGATCACCCACCTGAAGGAGGCCAAAGGCTCGAGCCGCGCTGCTCTCCTCAAGTACATCCTGCAGAATTATAAAGTCGGCGACAACGTCAAGCTGGTGCGTTTATTTTCTTGTTTTCTGCAATTTCAATCACGTTGCGTGTCTGTCAGTTTGAAATTTTGGCTGACCATTGACACTTGTAGTGCCCCGTTAGGGCGGGAGTTATTTTTATAACGTTCTTTCAATACTGTGATATTGTGCCACTATTTATTAAATGGCTTGCCTATTTCAGGTTAACGCCCGCATTCGCGCTGCGCTGAAGCGAGGAGTTACCACCGGTGCCCTGAAGCAGGTGAAGGGAACTGGCGCCAGCGGCTCTTTCCGCCTCGGCGACAAGGTTAAGAAGGCCAAGGCTGCCAAGCCGAAGAAGGCCAAGAAGGCCGCCAAGCCCAAGAAGGTCAAGGCCGCCGGCGAGGGTGGCGCCGCCAAGCCGAAGAAGGCTAAGAAGCCCAAGAGCCCCAAGAAGGCCGCCGCCGCCAAGAAACCCAAGACGCCGAAGAAGAAGGCCAGCCCAAAGAAGCCCAAGGCCGCCAAGAAGTCGCCTGCCAAGAAGGCCGCCAAGCCCAAGAAGGCCAGCCCGAAGAAGGCAGCCAAGAAGGCGGCGCCTAAGAAGGCCGCGGCCTAAACTGTTTGCTGAGCTCGGCTGACCACCAAAGCTCTCCATCCTCATTTCGTATCTCATGTCGATGTTTACTGATGTCCTTTGGGTCCGCACCCGTGAAATTATTACGTTTTCTTATTGTTTGTAAAGATGTACAGTATGCTGCGTCGCGGTTACCGTACCATTCTTGTAATCGGAAGCGAGTACAGTTCAAAGCGTCTAGTTTTGTACCTGTTGTGTCACGTGATCATTCAGCTTCTTCAAATACGCGTATGCCAATTATTATTCGCCGCTGTTCGATTTAGCTGATGTTCACGCACCTTCCCAATGCGACCCGTTTATTCGTGTGATTATTTTCTATTGAAGACAAAAATTGTCTAATACGCCAGTAATTTTTCGACATGCGATACGCAAGCTGGAGCAGGCCACTATGTGCAGATGTGTACAAATGAATCGATATCGCAGCTTAGCCTCAGTCGAAAATCACAGAAAACAAACAGCTACGCAAGCAGAATTCAAATTTCATGAGTACAGAGACGCTATTCATAAATTACGCCGCTTCGGATTATCATTTAATCCCTCTTCCTGTCGTAATACAAAATCAATAATCCTATTCGGCAGTGGCGATGCATTCTTGAACGCGTCACGCATCGTACCTATAGAGACCGAACAATATCATCACTCTGATGGCTCAAGATATGACAGCCGCTTTCAAGATTAGCTAGCAGCTAACGTAACTTCCATTAAAGAGATTCACCGGAGGTGGGCCCCACTCCTCCACAAGGTACAGCAACGTTGTCATCTGTGGTTGTGGTAGGGGTATAAAATGTTTCCGCTACTGCTGTGATCGAAAAAATTTTAAGTTTTACAAAGATAGAACTGGATTTTTCTCATTTGTGAGAGAGTATCCATCACTGTTATTGATTAGAAACAAAGGTTTCATTAATGTGATCAAACGTCACGTCATAATATTGGTCGGCGATCAAGCCACTCATACAAACTTCCGTTGCCTTGTTTGCTGAAGCATAATCGCTTGATATCGTCAGCAAGTTGTGCTGGCAGGAATGTTGCTATGCACATCTCTCTCAGTGTCACTCTGGTTCATTTAGTGCAAGTAATAAAATGCAGACTAAACTACGAACAGCTACGAAACAAACATAGTGTAGTTTGATCGTGTTTGCGGCCCAACGCTTACGCAAATATAAGACTGACTGGGCATACTCGCGTCAGACTCGAGTATTGTGAGTGATAAGTATCTAGCTATCAGGTCTAACTAACAGTACAGACGTTGCAGAAAAAACTACCTTTCACAAAATGTTTTGGATTATTTTTCTTTTCTGTGCAATATACGTTGTGCATCTGCTATGGTAAGTATATAAAGAGAACAATTCGTGTACTTCTGGTAATCGGTTCATTGCTTCAAGGCAACGAAAGAAAATTTTTACCGTTCGAGACGAACTCGGGCTTGCCGGCCCGCCCTTCAACTACATCGATGGAAATATTAGCCTAATTATGGAGGCAAAAAGGGTGCGTTTATGGGCTGCAAATATGCATAAATAAATGCGCAAATATTAAGAACGGAAAAGACCTTGAATTCATACCAGACTGTGTCGAAAAATATGGAAAAATATATGGGTACGTACATTTGCATAATATTGCAAAAAAAGCAGTACATTTTTTTATTTGCAGCCTTTATATCGGCACACGGTTTTATGTGATAGTTACGGATTTGGACGCAATTAAAGAACTATTTGTGAAGCAGTTCAACAATTTTGTCAATCGAGAGGTATGCCGTTCATGTGCAACAGCCGTTCACTGATTACTATAATCTCGTAAAGGATGCAAAATTCAACGACACAAAACCAATGGTGAACGGCTTGTTCAATCTTCGCGGTGACAGATGGAGAAACGCCAGAAACTGTGTGTCTCCGGCGTTCAGTACCGGAAAAATGCGATTGGTTTGTCAAATTTTCGACCGATTTTTTTAAATTCTTCTGTTGTACCCGAAAGTGCGCTTCAGATGTACGACACGGTCAACTCGAAAGTAATGAACTTCTTAGAAATAATGAAAATCCGAAGTGAAGGCGGCAATTCATTTAATATTTATGAGTGAGTACGGATTGCAATGGTTGGCTTTTGGTCAAGTTCAAGTTCTATACTAAAACTTTCAGCGATTTTCAAAGCTTGACATTGGATACAATCGGTGTTTGTGCGTTCGCAGTCGATTCGAAATGTCAAACGGATCGCAATGATCCTTTCTACATAAATGTGAGAAAGATGTTCTCCGAATTTGACATAGACAAGTCATGGTACATGCTGCTTGGCTGTAAGAGCAAATAATCAATCTTTGTTCTCTTCGGAAAAGAGTAACCACCGCAACTTTTCAGTAATGCTGCCAAGTCTAATGCCAGTTTTGAAACACTTTCGTCCCTACTGTTCTTTTGGACGACCGGAGTCGATATTAGTAAAGAACTTGGAGAGAGTCGTCGACCAGCGGATAAAAATGTACAAGGTAAATAGCGAGTTA
>JAQGAX010001805.1:0-10183 GCA_034698105.1 Plectus exinocaudatus | reverse complement strand
CGGGGGGCCCTCCCCCCCCCGTCCCCCCCGGGCGCCGCGCCTGCCCCCCCCACTCACTTTGCTCACGATTAGCAATGACGTCATTGCGTAACGCTCGCGTAACAGGGCCTCCGTGCCCCTCCTCCCCGGCCTCCCGAAGCGTTCCAACCTGAAAAAATGTTCCATTTGAATATTTCGTTGCCCCGTGCCAGGGCCGTCCCATGTAATTGATTCAGAGAGCGGCGCCCGAAGCTTGACTATGGCTGACTTTCGAGGTGGCGCCCCACCACTACTAGCGTTTCCTCGGCGCCCGACGCTTCAGCTTCGTCAGCTTCACCTATGGGACGGTCCTGCCCCGTGCATTATTTTGACAATATAAACTTCATTGATTTAGTTACGGTGTGGGCATCTACTGCACGCCATGTCCACGGACGGCGTTAAAGTACGCCCACAAGTACGAGTTCAACGGGCGCAAGTGCAAGCTGATTCTGCAGACGCGCGTCTACCCCGCCAATATGGTCGTCATCGACGAAAAGCAGACGCCCTACAGACACGGCGCCTACTGGATCGTCCCTTCTGGCGACCACATTCGCCCCTATGGCGTCTGCGTCTTCTTCGTTGACTAAAAGTCTGTACACTGTTGTACAAAGCAAGTTTCTGCTGTTGGGCTGTCGGTTACTTGCAAGTCAGTACAGCTGAAATTGTATGTTACGATATCGATTTTTCCGCTTTCGCCGTCAAATGCTTGTGCACGTTTTCGTTGACCATCTCGGCTGCTGTTTGGCTTCCAGAAATTTGCGATATGATTGCTGTTTTACCGTTGCAGAACAGTCAAATGTAGCCAGTGGTAGCTACGGTCGGTTGTCTGTCAGGGGTCCAAGTTTTTACTTGGAGTTTGGGAAGGGGTGGAGTATCCCACATTAATTAATTATGACTATGACTTTTCAAAACACTAAAATTTAATTCTGACTCTGACTATGACTCTGACAGTCAGAATTGTTTGTATGGAGAGTCATAATTAAGTTATCTAATTCTGACCTGACCTCGAAAATTTAATTCTGACTATGACTCTGACATTTCTCAAGCCAAAAATTAATTCTAACTATGACGTCAGAGTCATAATTATTAATTACGACATGTCATAATTTTCTGACGTCATAGTTAACACTGCCCACATCTACTCTGATTGTTGCCTTGCTCGACACCTTCTGCAATTATTACTCGCTACTGTTGTGTCCCGTCTGCGCTGCTGTACCTGCGATGCCGTTTAATTTGAGTCAACTACAGTAATTCGCCCTTGCGCGTATTTCAAAGGATTCCGTGCGTCTTACAGCGACATAAGTGCGCGCTACTTTACGAACATACGGTACTGCGCGCGATTTTTTGCCATTTTCGATTTGAAATTTTTTCAGATTTATTCGTGGAAAATTACGCAGTAATGTAAAACCAGTCCTGTGTCATAGAATTGGCAGATTTTTTACTTGCTTGAAAGCCAAATAGCAAAAAGAGATAGTATCCGCTGAGTTGGCCAATAAATAAGGTGACAGTTAATACTATAAAGCTGAACCACAGTGCGTCTTGAAACGACTTGAAACGACTTCAATACAGTAATGCCTAACTACGTTTTGCGCGCAAATTATGGTACGGTGCAATGCGAAGAGCGCGCGAGTGGGCGGCATGTCAAAAAAATCAAACAGTCAAAGCTGCGAAGCAGAGCGTGTCGGTTTTGTTCTTGTTGTTTAACAGTTTAAAAAGTTTCGGTAACAATAGCACAAGATTATTCAAAATGGACCCACTGCTCGAGGCCGGGCTGATGCAGGTCTACTCCGCCATTCAGCATCCTGGAATGCAACTCGTCTCCCAGGTAGGCCTACATTGGTTTTTCAAAAAGTCGATGACAGACTGTAGACTGGCACCGATAGTCAGATGCCTCACGTTTTCTTTGTGTCAAGCTGTTGTAGAACAAGAAACTTTAGCGATAAAGCTATTCTCAGATTAAATAGTATAGACCATGTTTATTCTAATAGTATGGCGTATCGTATTATTTTTGATTACCTGAAAATTTGGTTAATCGTGAAAACTTTCGAACTTATTGTCATAAATGTACCAAAGAAATTGCGAATGCACTACAATAGAACCCGGATGTAAGAGCAGGCGTTTTGATTCCCGTGCTATACTACAGCTATACTATTTGACCCTGGATGTAAGAGTACCCCGGAGCCTTATTCAGGAAACGCGGGTTACAGGGTTGAGGTTTGGGGCACAATGCAAAGTATAGTTTTATCGATTACCCCAGAGACCTATGCTTTGCATTGTGCCTCAAACCCTAACCCTGTAACTCCCGTTTCATGAATACGGCTCTCGGATATAAGAGCCATATTTGGGGCCATTCATATATTACGTAACGCGAAGGGAGGGGGGTGTCTGAGAGGGCATGTTACGCTTAGGGGGGGGTGTCTGAGAGGGCATGTTACGCTTAGGGGGGGGGTGTCGGATCCAGCGTTACGTAACACTGTCAATTGATCGTTTTAGACCTCGGCGAGATGACCTGTCAATCATATTGACCAGACGCGCCTCTCGCTCGCTACTAACCTGCGTTACGTAACGAGGGAGGGGGGGGGGGGTCGGACGCTTTGTTACGCATGCGTTACGGGAGGGGAGATGTCGGAAAAAGGTCGAAAATCGCGTTACGTAATATATGAATGGCCCTATTACGTCACATTTTTTTGAGGGAAGAGGGAAGGGGGAAAAATCTGAGGGAGTCTGAGGAGGCCTGTGACGGATGAGTGACGCTATGACGTCATAGCTATGCTTAGCCATGGGAAGGGGGTCGCCTGGGTCGTCTGCAGCGTGACGTGAGGGGAGTGGCGAAAGGTCAAAACAGCGTGATTTATGGACGGTCCGTTAGTGTAACTGAGTTTTTAACTGAGTTACAAAACTTGGTTACAGCACTGCTTACCTCCAGACGTATAAGCTGAAGTAAACTATTTTTGCCCTCAGCATATAACTCAAGTACTCTTGACAAAATTAACTGCGTCAAGTATTCTGGTTTCGCTATGAATTCTTTCGTCATTTCGAATCAGCCATGAAACTGAATTATGAAAGGTATTCGTAATAATATTTCTTAGAATCCTTTTCCGAATTTGGAATCACTGAAAATTTTTCATTAGTATTCATTTTCATATAAGGTATTCACAGCTCTCATTTGGGTGTGTCGGACTGTAAACCCAGTGCAAGAATCTACAGTGCGAAGCGGGGCTATACTCTAATATAGCGGTCCGATCGATATTCGTTGGTTCCGAAAATAATGCCGGTCCAAAAAATTGAATAATAGCAGTCAGTAAGGGGTTATACACAAATTACGTAACGCTTTTTAGACCCCTCCTCCTCACGTAACGCCTTTGTAACGCTGCACTTGACCAAAACGACCCCCCCCTCTCTATGCTTAAGCATAGCAATGACGTCATCACGTAACGCTCGCGTAACAGGGCCTCTGCGACCCCCACCCCCTCCCAAAGCGTAATTTGTGTATGACCCGTTAGTAGCGAGCGAGAGGCGCGACTGGTCAATATAATTGACAAGTCATCTCTCCGAGGTCTAAAACGATCAATTTTGACAGTGTTACGTAACGCAGGATCCCACACCCCCCTAAGCGTAACACGCCCTCTCAGACACCCCCTCCCTTCGCGTTACGTAATATATGAATGGCCCCCAACAACCAAAAGTAAGGGTTTTACCTTTGTGCAAATTAGAATTGGCTCTGTGACGGCAATGAATAAACTCGCGTCAACCATCAACCAAGCTCTTACCCCTGCGACGCTGCCTTGATCAGTCGCCTCTTGTAACTTGACCTCGGAAGGTTCCTCTCGCTCGTACGTTTGGAGTGAGCCTCCCTCGCCAGAAATTGCGATCTGTTGTCAGCGCTGCTCATGTTTCCCATCTCTGATTGGTCGCTTTGACCACCCTATTGTCTGTTTATGACTGACTAGAGGCCGTCCATAAATTACGTCACGCTATTGTTGGCCTTTTCCGACACGCTTCCGCCACACTGCAGCCGACCTTAGTGACGCACCCCCTTCCTAAGGTAAAGCATAGCTATAACGTCATAGCGTCACGCGTTCGTCACAGGCCGTCCGTCACGCGTCCGCCACAGATACCCCCTCCCTCCCAAAGCGTGACGTAATTTATGAACGACCCCCAACTGTCAGTCACGCCGTGTCCGTCAGACCCCCTGGCCTCGGGCGCTCGTTACAGCTATGTCCTAGAGGGAGAGTCCCGAAGGGAATGTGATATTTTTGGAGAAATGAACGTTACAATCGAAATGTATGACTTTTTAGGCCCAATTACGCAATTTGGTGCAATTGATGCGGTACGAGGCGAAATCCGGGAGGGACCGAAATTGCCATAGGTAAGCAAAATAAAAATAGCCTTGGGAAAATGATGCGTTCCTTATCCAAAAACAAGTTTAATAGAGATTGTTAGAGACTCAGCCAGTCTTACCAATAGAGAAGCAAGCAGTGGACCTAGCATGGAGCAGCTCAATCGACTCTGTGACGACTATTAGCTGAAATGTGTGATATTCGTTGAATGTTGCAAACACTCTGCATGTCATAATCACACTGTAATATAAATTTCTCAATGATAACATGAGGAATGATTGAACGAAGCCAAAAAGTAACATTTTCAAGTGATACAAGCAAGACATGTCGTGATAAACTGCCATCATAACAATTAATGTGAAATGCAGGCACATCATGAGATCATTTAATCTTGTCTTATGTATTACGGTCAGTTCTAATGGATCCATGAGTTGAAAGGTTTGTGCCTCATTCGCCTATACAGCGGTTAGGTTCATCTGCAGGAAATAAATCTCTAACTTCGTAAGGCACATTTGCCATTCAGCGTACTCCTGCTGCGCTTTCAACTTGGCTATTTCGGTCTGGGGAAACTTGTTGCGCTGCATGGAAGTGCCCGGCGAAGGGCAGCACGTACCAACTTCGCATATCTCAGCAAATGCGCTTACTTATTGATAAAGATGGCCGGCAAGTCATGCGGTCGGTGATGTGCTCCTCGATATAACCATCGTGCGCGTTGGTGTATGGCGCTGCAGCCACTGACTTATTGAATAGACGGCGTCTGTTATGTGCGAACGTCGGCTCTCTTAGGAAATAGCGGTCCAATAAAAAATTAGCGGTCCGAAGAAAAGAATAGCAGTCCATAAAAAAGAATAGCGGTCCGAAAAACAAAAGAATGGTGCTTCGGGAAGAGAAGAATGGCAATCCGAAAAAAGAACAGCGATCCGAAAAAAGACTTCGCAACAGTGCTAACTACTAACTAAGCTTGGTATTCTGACTTACTGTAGCTAACTTAGAACTAAATAAATGAATTTTGCGCTTAATTGAAACTTGGAATCAGATTTTTTGCCGTTTTTGAATTTCGCGGTGAAATTTCGAGACGACCCTGATTTTTCGATTTTTTCGGTACTCTTCTGGCGACCCCCTCCTGTCGACCGATTCAGACCCCCTCAGTCCAGTGTTGCAATTGTACTAATTACTAAACTGTATTACTTAGTAATAATATTAGTAATAGTACAATTACAATACTATTACTAAATTTCAGCAGTCACCCAACTATTACAATTACAATTACAATTACTAAGATTGGTCCACTTTAATAATCAGAAGTTTTTGTACTAATTAGAAATTTTAGTAGAAGTTAACCGAAGTAAGCTTTCGCAACCAATGTTTTTTCGTCTCAGAAATGATTTCCGTTTTCGTTCCTATTTTGTCTTCAAGCCCAAGAAAAGATTTTCGTTTTCGTCCCAAAACTTTCATGTTATTATTTAGGACGAAAATCGGAATTTGGAATTGCAAGAAAACCGCAAGGATCGGCAGTCGGCACCCTCACTTTTGCTCTTAAATCTACACACACAGTGCAGGTTCCCGGTACCGTCCCATATAAAATACGGGACGGTACCGGAAACCCCAGAGGGATGACCCGTGCCCGCCCCTGTTTCAACTGCACAAGGTTCCTTGTGGATTTATTGCACCCCTCAAATTCGCCCCACGCCTCCCTCTGTCACGAGGTCCCATCAGCGCGCTGATTCCGCCAACGATTGCATATGGATTACCGCCCATCAAGTGACCATTGGCGAGCTTGACGCGCCGATTAGCCTTTGGTTTCGACTCTTACAGAACCCTGTTATAGCGCAGGGTTTCGAATGCTGACACTTTTACTAAATAAAAAAATTTGTACTAATTAGTTTTAGTACAATTACTATTACTAACTAAAATTTATTTGTGTTGCTCAACTATTACTGTTACTAACTAAATTTTTTTTGCCCTACCCAACTATTACTGTTACTAACTAATATTAAAATTCTCAACTATTGCAACACTGGAGTTGACCCCTTCGCCATTGCGCCAGAGGCAGAATCGCATTGTGAATCAAGTCTATGAAAAGTGACTAGAATGCTTCTTTTAACGCAAGCAGTTATCCAACCGCCAACTCAGAGAATTCCAAAATTATCTCTCATCTTTTGAAAGAACGCGACGCGGCATGCGTTTCCAAGGTATCCGTTAACGCATAACTGTTATCTCATGCTTCAGTTTGCATATGGTGCAGAGCAAATTAATTTTAACGCGTATCATTCTCATCCGGAAATAGGCGATTCGAAAGAATTTAATGAACATGTGCATGAATATGAACATGAATTTAATGAACTGGCACTGTATATATGAAAGTGAACAACAAGTTAAAAGCGAAGTGAAGCAAGCAAAAATGAACCATGGACCAGAGGAAAGTGAACGAGCGTATGCTAATGGCGTCTTCGTGGCAGCGAGTGATAGGACAGGGTCGCAGCTCGCCGTTCGTCTCACATCGTTAGACTGACGTTAGCACCGAGTGTTTGAATTCCAACTTTAGGTCCAGTGTCGTCCATTGTCCCGCATATCGTATTATAGTATTGCGTTTTGATGCAAAAATCCAAAAGGTTTCATTCTGACTGGATGCGCAACTGCGAATGCGGACGCCGGGACACTCCTACAAATATTCTAACAGAACGACTTATATGCCCAAACAGTACAAAAATTTCTTTTCAAATCGCTCTAGAATAGCCCTATCTGACTGCCCACGCGGTCAGGGCCGTGCCATGCTACTTGGGCGCCCCTGTGCTTGACTATTGAGCCTTCTTTGACTTGGCGCCCCTTCTGTATTAGCGGGCTGCCTCTCGGCGCCCCCTTCACTACTAGCCGTTGTCCGGCGCCCCTGTGCTTCAGCACAGTCAGCACGTACTATGGCACGGCCCTGCACGCGGTATTCGATTTAATGACTATGAGCAGTACATTATATGCAAAATTTATCATTAGTTTGACTTCTCTTCCTTCATCTTCAATAGCGAAACGAATGGTGCTAAAGGCGGGCTGCGATCCATTCTGTGACATTGGGCAAGCTTCCAATCGGACAATAACAGAGATAAGCTCAGAGAAATCGTCAGTCAACCAAGGCTGGTCCTCTTTGAATGCCAGCGAGTCAGCATGACCACAAAACATTCAAAATCATTAAATCGTCTTGTTTCCAACTTGGGAGGTAGGAATTCTATTTTTGGGATGCTTTAGTTTTTTCACACGTTCGAGAAGAAGGACAGAGAAAGGTACATTTATGAAGATGAAGATTTGCAAGACTGTTAATTCAACCTTGTCATTTACCATAAACAACGTTTTCCACGTTCATTTTTTCGTTTTGTTTTGCCCGAGATGACAATGCAGATACTCGATTCACGGCAATGCAACACACTTATGCCATTTCCGCTGTGCTCGAACTTAGGAGATGTCACCGCTACTTCATAGGCTCAACAACGATCGTTTTGAATTTCCCGCCAATTAATCCCAATCCTTGTTGCAAAGCAATTTTTTTCGAGACAGTCGAAATTGTCCACTTCAAAGCGATAAATGCTGCTTCAATGAATACGGTGAAATCCAGGCTCACCCAAATGCCAAGAATGCCACCTAATTCGGCAACGAAATTCCAGAACGTCCACTTATACTTTTCTGTATGCGCCGGATATTCAAAGGGTGACACGCTTATTGTTAATTGGAATGTGTTTTCATAAAGAAGGCGTGGAAGCAGGTATTCTTCTTTGCGAAATACAGTGCGCTTGCAGTCAGGCAAACATTTTGATATGCATAAAGACGCATTAGCGTCAAAATTTGGCAAACAGTTTTTAAAATCTGACCATGAACAGTCTTTTTCACGATCGGCAGTCGCCGAAGAGGATGCGTCTGCTGAAATTAAAATTCGTATCGGCGAGATAACAGCATTTACGTATGAGTGGAGATGAACAGGCGGCGGTTGAGTAATAGTACGTATAATAGATTGAAAAACTGGCGAACTGGAGTATAATAAACCTTAACATTCTTGCGCTATATACCCCAAGCCGACTTTGAGCTTTGTTTATTCAACTATAATGGGCTCTATGTGATGCGAATATCCTCTTATACATGATCATGTATGTCTGGGGACGGAGAGCGATATCACGATATCATCCCAAGACGATAACGTCTCATTTTTATCTTATGTGAATTTTCAGCTATTTTCAAAATATCTCATTTATTAATTTAGGTATCAATTTTTACATTCAAAATTCTCTCCCTTTCGGAAACAGCCGCATTGAACATTATAATAATAATATCAAAGTCGAACATAATACCGAAATTGTGAAAAAATTGAAAAATTAAAATGAACTTAACTGAAATATACCCGAAAGTTGCATCGCGTTTCCCAATTTATTGTCAGCTCAGGTTGCTTACCTTGAAATCGAAACTGATATTCATAAAAGGGACCGCAAATGAATAAACTATTCTTCGGTTTTGATCTAAAAAAATCGCTGAAAAAATTCGAGATACCAGCAGATTTGGATGCTTTTTCATTTCAGGATCCCATTAAGTACGGTAATGATACAAGCCAAAAACGCTCACATTGCGGATAGCATTGGCACTGTTGCTCTACTGACTTCACTCGACAGTCTTTCATACACGATCGTTGTGATTCCGAAGTCGAACATCGCTCTATATTATTGCTGTCTGTCGACAAAATTTCGACTTGTTCGTAAATATAAATTTTTGTCCACTTTAACGCAGCTACTACATTTGAACTCAATATCAAAGCACTACCACTGGAGCTGAAGCCTGTATCTCTGCCCAACAAGTCTACAGTAATCACAACAGGATCGAACCTATTTCCTGCGTAAATGTAATCTTCATATTTCTCCACAGTAATGCGAAAGTAATCAGAAGTCGAACGTAAGGGATTGGTGTCAAACGGCAGCTGATAGCATACTTTTGAGTCGGACAGAAATGTTATGTGATTCAAGGGCAAAGATTTTCTGCTGAATAATCCGTCTGATTCGATTTCATGCTTTTTTATATCAATATGCGGATCATTCTGCAGCTCCAGTCCAAATTTTTGGTACAGCTGATCCGAGCTGATATTTAGCTCTTCGAGTTTTGTGCTTAAAATATCAAAACTAGCCAACAGATTTGAATGTTGTTCTGATGGAGACAAAATGTTTGAATGCCAATATGTCCTAAAATCGAATTGGCCTATTGTTTTGTAGCTTTCGATGAGTCGGAAGAAATAGTAGGAAACTCTGAGAAGATTGATTGACCAAGTTGCGTCGAGCAAGACGGTTTTGCTTAACGATCCGTTAATGAATTCATAGTCGTCTTTCGATGCTTGAATAATACTAATGCCATGGGGAAGGAATGCTTTCTCAAATAATGGCACACATAAGGTTGCCCTAGGTAGCGTAAAAGTACTGTTGCGCATCAATTTGGAAGAAGTTTCTGTTGGATTTGTTCTGTACCGTATGTAGAAATCGATGCAAAATTTCAGTGTTACTGCGCTACCAGCTAAATAAACAGCCAGCCAAAAGATTTTTTCGAATAGTGCTTTTATGAGGTATGGAAAAGTTAGCCCTGTAGCGTCAAAATGTAAAATTTTTGCAGCAATCTGAAACAGAATTTCATTTACAACACTACTTCGAATATAAGATATTGATTCATCCACACTCTCATTTGAGTACCGCATGCATTTAGAGATTACGATTAGTTCTCCACGGCATTGCTGACGGGCATATCGCTAACAGAGGTAACAGAGGTGGGCACGGGTTTTCGGCTGGGGGGGGGGGGGGGGGGGGGGGGGGGGG
>JAQGAX010001804.1:0-10183 GCA_034698105.1 Plectus exinocaudatus | reverse complement strand
ACTTTGTAAGCAGTCGGCGCTGAGCAGCTCCTTGCATTTCTCGTGGCACTTAACTCCACACTCGCTGCAGCGAAGGCCTGAAATTAAGTGTCGAATACTCAAGTTTTTATTGATGGCAGCATGCCTTGTCGTGCAAGTCCCCACAGGAGACCCTCGCACTCGTAGCACCATGTGGGCGTTTGGAAGTTAGTCGTTTGAAAATTGTGAGGCGTAGTGCACGAAATCGGATAGATAAGCGCTTGCAGCGTTTTCCGGTATACATGAGTTTTCTGCAAACGCCGAAAATATCGTATTGCGCGGCGCGATCGCGTCAAAACGTACGAGCTCCTCGTCACCGAAAGTAGTTTTGGCGGCGTTGGCAAGTCCGGCTTGCGCCCGCTTGTTGGCCATGGTCTGAAAAAGCAGATGTCATGGATGCAATGAAATGAACATCAGAGGATCGTCGAGCAAACAACGACCGCCGTACATGCGGCGCCAAGTAAACTGCCATGACGGACGGCAGTCAGCGGCCGAAACGACTGACGGCGCTGCTAGAACAAGCACGACAATAACACAGACGCCCCCTTGGAGGGTCGGCCACACAAACTGACAGCGTTCTCCAGCAACGTTCGACAGGACAGGAACAGTAAGGCACATGCGAGAGGGACGCGGCGCAACGGTCCCACGTTGCTCACCGACGAACACGGCCGGACCGCGGGCGGATGACTAGTCGACACGGATGACTCAGAAAACGACCATTATCGTCGAGCAGTAGTCGACCTACCGACATATAACACGCAAGCTACCGACCGACAGTCTGGCCACAAGCTAACACCGAAACGTACGCTTTCCAAGACCTGCACCGACTGTCACATTCGCTTACCTTCATCACCTGCAAACACACGGACAATGAACAAGTCAAAGGTAGGTGTTTATGAAACGGACAGATTTGAAAGTGATGACAAAAACTCGACAGTTATCAAAGCCGCCCAATGATTACAAGCAAAAGAAGATTTTCAGATCGGTCGAAACGAAGCGAGGACAGTTACTCGCTTCGGTGAGGCAACGCTCTGTGGCACATTCAATTCGAACATGATCGAAGGGTGTAAGTGAAGCTATGTACAAAGGTGAGCGAAAGACAGGCACATTATTGAGTAGAGCAATTTGACCTACCAGCTCGCTGACGAGGGGGATCGACTTCTTCGTGCCGGCCACGTTCATGTTCGGCATGGCATCGATGCTCATGTAGAAGGCGCTCGCCGCCGAGTTCTGGTTCGGCGCCCGCTCCAGGATCGTCGGCTAAATGACAGGGTCAGTTGAATGACAGCTGGGAAACAACAACGGCTCAGTCAATCAACACATTCAAAGTAACAGTCAGATCAGACCGCCTTCTTGTCACCACCTTTTCGCATTTCGTCTGGAATATGGTGCGCAAGTCGATCTTGCCGACGTACTTGGACGTTGGTGGGTTGGCAGCTGGCAAAGATCTGCTTACTACAGGCTCATGCTCAACAGTTGCGACAGGTTGACACGATGTGCTGGCAACTGGTTGACCGTTGTCGATAGCGATTGGTCTGCTGGGTGGGAACGAGCCGATGATGAGCGCAGGCATCGCCGAATTCGACCGCAAATAGCGGGCCGGCGGCTGCTGGCGCGACGCTGATGGCCGCGGTCGATCGCTGACACTGCCGTTGCGCTCAAAGTACGCTTGAGCTGTCGAAGCTCCCAGCAACAGATCACACAGCGGAATCCGATCGACCGATACGTAGATGTTCGGTAGGCTGCCTACTTTCTTGCTGACCGGCTGTTCTTTAGGCGCCGCCGATTTTGTCCGCCGGACGATCTTGAAGGAGAGTCCGAAGGAAACCAAATCAGTCGGCCGCCGACGACGTCGAGGCATTGCTAACGGAGCAGCGACGATCAGAGTGCAGAAGCTGAGCACCGGCTTGGTATGTTTAACTGTTGCAGACGGCGGCCGAGGGGCGCTAAGAAGGCCATTCGGACGGTCTTCATCAGTGGCGTCTTGCGCGCAATAAGCAACGACGTCGGCAAGAGCAAAAGGCGGGACAAAGCCGCACCGACAGCGACGACCACGACGAAACGGGAGCCGCGATGAGCGTCGGCAGCTCGATTACCGCTTGCGTACACACAATTAATGCCTCTGCTGGCTGGCGACCATCTCGACAAGCTCAGACGTTCGACGGATGGGGCGAAAGACGATCTCTGTCGATATTCGGCGCGACGAGCGAACTAGCGACGCGGCGCGGTCGATGTGATCGCACTCGCCCGCCCGCAAATACGACCAGACGACGTCAGACGGAAGAAACTGACGCCTTTGGTGTTCACGGGCCTTGTAGATTGTCCACTGAGACAGCATCGATCCACAACGTCGGCCAAGCGCTAAACGTCGTGGGTATCGCAACTGCGCTCCGCCAAGCGCGAGTCGGTCGACGTCGGATCAGATTTGCGCACTCGGCGCTCGCTTCATTGCGTTCGGTGCAGAATCGTCTCCATCAAAGCCGCGTCTCAATCCCAATCAAGTGCGCACGTCGTCTGCGTCTCACAGACAAGCACGCAGCTCGGCCACCGTCACTCTTTCCTCATATCGCCCACAACCGCCGACGAGTCGTGTCGGTCGCTGACCGCAGGGCGCCGCCGCGCTGGCAGTCGGCTGCGTCGCTGTTGCCGGAGTGGGCGGCAACTCATATTCTGCCAAGCGGCTGAGGGCTCCCTGGAGGATGGCGTGAATACGGCCTTGATGACTGCGCGCTTGGTGACACAGCTAGAGTTGGTGGCACCCAATGAAACTAATGGACGATCGAGCGATACTCGTTTTGTTACGCTGGCATACGTCGGGCCATACTAGTTGTTTGCGCATGGTTGGTGGCCGCGGAGGAACGATTTGATCGAGCTCTAGTAAGTGTGCTAGCGGCGTCCGGGGCGCAGGTCGATAGCTGCGTGTGCAATGATTGACGGTCGAACAAGCAGATGGCGCAATGAGCGGCCGACGACCGTCCGTAGTCACGTAATTGATGGGAAACAAGGAACGGCGCGTTACATGAAACCCGCCAGTCACTCGTGAGCAATGAGCGCGTATGGGCGGCAATTCAAACGCCGGTCAAGTAGTGCGCTGACGATGGCGGGCGGCAATGAGCCGTCGATGGCTGCGCCTGGCTGTTAATTTCATCGACGCCGACCGCCGAGCCATGGTAACAATCAGTCGAGGGCGATCAATCCACAATCGTGCGGGCCCCACCCCAGAGTCCCGCTCGCCACACGGAGCATTCCGGCGCCAAGCTGCTAAACGAATTCTCCCTCCAGTCCCTCGAGGCGCTCCAGCGGGACGGCGCAACAAACTAGGCAAATTTCTCTCATTTCTTACTACCCCAGTCGTTCAGGACGCACAAAAAATTCTCAGAGAGCGCACCTTGATTCCCAGCTGCTTGCACACTTGAACGTATGCAAAGTGCCACAGCTGCTTGTAGCGCGACATGCCTGACGATTGCTGGCCGTCTCGAGACGGTGCATTGCCACGAGCGTCACCCGACGGTGTTGCCGTGATCGCTCGGCCGTCCAAGAACTGCTGCTCGATCAGTTCGGCAGTTTCCATGCGAGCGCGCTCCGAGTCGAAGGGCGCCGTTTCGAATTGAGGACTAGACGGCCTGAGCACACCGTCGTCTTCGTGGTACGCATCGCGGTCGTATTGGTCGGTGTACGGCGGCCGCTGTTGTGCTGACGAGCTGGGAAGTGTCGAGTGACCACCGTCCATACGGTCTCCGCGCGGCACTGGAGACATGGTAGTGCCTTCTGACCAGGCGCCCATCGGCGGCAAGTCCGCATCAGCGGCATTCAATGGACGCAAAGGATCTGCACCGCTTGATCTATCATAGCCCCCACGGCCGACTGAGTCGCGCTCGATCGAGTACCGTCTGCAAAAAGAGACCACTCAGCGAATAAATAAGCATAACTGCCGGCCATTCAAGCAAGTCACCACAGCACAGACACAGCGGAACACGAGCGAATGCTACAGTTGCTGACTCGATTGCTGAACTTTCTTACGCTGATCGACTTGTTTGTGCACTGTCGTGCTCGTCGTACAACTCTTGATCGGCATGCACATCATCATAGACTCCGTTGTGAAGGTGCACTTCGTGCTCGAGCTCGAACGTCTCTCCAGCGTTGACCGCACTGAAATACTAGCAATAGCAGCACAACCCCAGCGGCATTGTCAGGCAAACTCGCCAAGCCACCAACCCTCATCACGTACACGTCTCAATGCGTCGGCAGTCGCGGGCGAGCAAGACAGTTGGAAAAGAGAGAGGTATATCAACGGTTCAATTAACTACTTGACAAGTAGTAGTAACACACCACCATCACCAAGCTTGACAATCGTCCTCAGCGAGCCAATTTAAGTCTTGGTACTTGATTAGTAACATGTCAGTCGCATACATGTTCGCGGGGAAAGTTATAGAGCAATCGCATTTGCAGTTGTAGCCCAAGCATGCTGGTTGCTGGTTGCTGCGTTGGGCAAGGTATGACGGACGAGGATAAGCAATGATGAGAAGCGCGGGATAACTAGCAGCGAACTGACTGAGAGATGCAATGGATGCGGCGGGCACGATTACCTGCCGCAGTTGGCAATGAAACGCCGGTTTGAAGCAGCTTGCCCGGATACTGTCACCGAACTGTTTTCGCCATCGTCATCGTAGCTGTCAACCTCGTCTCCCAGGTCGTCGAGGCGTCCGAAGCACGCAAGGTAGTGCCGTCTAGCACGAACAACCGTCAACCGACGTCGGCAGCAGCCGACAGCCTTCGACCGCCGCGAACGGCAGTCGCCGACGAACAACGAAACTAGGAATACCATCGACCATGTGCTCGTGGCACTCACCCACCACCCGTCTGTCTGAGACGCTGATCGAGCCATGCGCCGCAACCCCGCGCGCCGCCGGAAGCGAGCATGTGACCGGACCGGAAAGAGACGCCAAACCCCACCAGGTCGACGCAGACGCGAACCCTACGACGCCCGCGCAAGTACCTTTCAGTGTGCATCGGACGAGAGTTGTAGGAGAGCGGCTCCTCGGCTTCCGTCCAGTATGAAGTGCCTTCGGCGGGCGCTGCCGGCGGAGACGCTGCGGCAACAAAGGAAGACCTGCAACCGAAGCATGCCCAGACCGGATGCAAGCCAAGAAGCAGGTGCTAGCCGGAGAACTGCCACCGAAACAGATCGTCCGACAAATAGCCACAAGAAAAGATTCGAACAATGCTCCAGTCAGACAGTCGTGTCTACAACGCTTACCCTGGAACGGCTTCATTGTTGGCGATGGGCGAGTCGGTGTAGACGTGATCGTCCCGGTCACCGGCCGTGTAGTAGTCGAGATCGCGCGCTGCCGTCGATTGGTTGTAGTCAACGTCGTACGGCTCGTAGTGCTGATCGTAGTGCTCGGCGGACTCATCCGGATAGCGCCCATCGTAGTGATCGTCGTAGTGATAGTGATCATTATCGGGTGGGCCTTCTCGAACAGCGGGGTGCATAGATGAGTGGTAGGCGTCTTCCTCATCTTCGTAGCTCGCCTGCAACGTCTGCACACATCTCATTACGACGACAACGAAGTGCCGACTTACCCGATCGAATGAGGAAGGATTACGGCCATGCCGATCTCGATACGGATGCAAATGGCTATCGAACTGATGGATTGACGAATTCTGATGGTGAATCGGAAAAGAAACGTCCGATGTGTAGTCGCTGTCCTCCGAGATGCCCGCTAAAATACCAATTGTTCGTTTGTTCATGCAGCCTGCAACCTGCAATTCACTTACAATGATTGAAAGGCGCTCTGTTAGCACTCTGTTCTTGGAGCGTCGCGAGCTGCAATAAATTCATTTCAAAATCGAGTGCGTGCCTTCATCTATATAATTAGATAGCAAACATTCTGCTTTCTGTCTAATATTTCGATCAAAAAGAAAAAGCATCTGTTATAGAAAAAGTGTTACAAACGAAACGGTGAATAAAAAACGTGGAACTACAATTACAGATGGTCGAATAAATTGCACGACTGATTGGTAGCAGAGGGAATGACGGCGGCCAATGTCCGTTTATGCGCACACTATGGGCGTTAGCTAGTAGAGAGCGCAGGCTTGATGGGCGATAGGGAACATCCCGGACTCCCCCCAGCGCAAGCCACGTAACGTAATCAGGCGCGCTCCTATTTTCCGATTTTGCCATATGCAACTGGCGAACAGCGACAGCTAACGGGCCAGGGACCGGGGGACGAACTGGGCGCGTAACCAAACCGACCTCCTGGTCCATAATGGAATTGAGCGACTCGAGCTTCTGCTGCAGCTGATCGGCCTCGCCCGGCTGCAGCTCTGAAATCACGCGACTGTGTCACGGCCAGACTGCTCGCCACTCACCGTATGGAAGCTCGAAACGAACGTCGACGAGCAGCGAGTGGCCGGTCGGGCCTCGGGTGCCGACCACTTCTCCGTTGCGTGTCTCCAACTCCTGGTCGATCTGGAGCCACTTGCCCGAGCCCTCCACGTTCGAGTAGTGCACGCTCATCAACGGCATGAAGTGAACGCCTAACATTTTGTCCCACAGCATGCCCTTGTTCCATAGCTCAAGCACCATGCCTTGGTCGAGACGATTCGTCTCACTAAAGATACGCATATCGAAAATGCCACAAACAGAAAGCGGACGCACAAAATAAATTCCTGCTCCCAAGATGGCAGGTTGCCCTTGACCGCAACCGTCGTCGACTTCACGTTCTGCAGCTTGACGGTGACGTACGAGTTGAACTCGTCTGAAATTGAATAGATGGATATGTAAATGATGGCAGCCAGCAAGTGTATGCTCGTTTGCATTCACAAAATCCCTGGGCCGTCGTCGTTCAAGCCACAATGAAGGTCAGAAAATCGATCAACGCCGGCACTGGTGGCGCCGAGTCGGTTCGGATGCGCGACACCAGCGCCTGACGACCCAACTCGCATGCCGACGGCATCCACCACGCCCGGACACCGATAATGTCTCGAGTGAGCGGCGTAATATATATTAGGGCGCATTGCCGATCGCCGTCATTGACACCACTAAATGTCAAATCGACTTGCCTTGAATACCTTGCAGACGAGCCTTCTTGACTGAAACAGAACAGGGCGTCATTCGTGGGCGCGTCAATCACAGTGGGAAGCATTCGAGCCAGCAAAGAGCAAATGAAAGAACAGAGCCGTTGTATGATGGCGGACGAGACGAAAGAAAGCACGAAATGAAAGCAATCAAACCGTTGGAGGAGGCGAAATGAGCAAATCAGTACCTAGAACGTGGACGCCGGACACGGGCAGTAGGATGGAGCGCATCGGACGGCCGAGTCGTCTGGCGACCGACGGCTGACTCGAGCTGCTGGCCGATTGCTCGGCCTCTGACCAGAGGGGCGGCGCGGCCGTGCGCACTTGGACACGGACTGAGCGGTCAGAGGCGGCCAGGACGATGAAGTGGCGGCAAACATGCACGCAATTGGCTTAGCGGCGTGTCATGGAAGCTGCGGACGAGCAACGGCCGACTGCGAACGCGGCCAGGGCGTATCGAGAATCACTGTCGCAACAATCGATCTGCAGCGTCTGCGGAAACGACAGACGTATCTACTGCGACCGGGCCGAGCTATCGGCGCCCTGTTCGCCACCGCCCCGAACGCCGAGCAGTCGAGAGTCGATCCGCTCTTGTGGCCAGCGAACGCGCCCGCCCGTTCGATAGCCGCCTCGATGACGGCGGCAGCGGCGCGCGGAATCAATGAGCGCCGAGTTGTCTAATTACGAGTGTGCCCAGGTATCCAAGCGCCTGAGCCTCGTCTGGTCGCTGTCGTTGCCGAGATATATCCATCAGCGGCGCCGCTTCCCGCCGATAAAAATAAAGCACTGCAATGGCTGCGCCGACGGACGAACGCGCACAGAGGTGCGCTATCGACTCACCTTCATCAGTGTCGCGGCCACACGGGACGCAGCGCGCGCCCTTTCCCTCTTCGAATTAGCACCGACTTAATCTCCGCCTCACTTGCTAATGCGGCGCGTCTGCTGCTCCGTTTCGACCTCCTTGTCGCTCCTTCGCTGCCCGCAATATGCGACCGACGCGCCCCGGTCCCTCAACAACCGCCGCCCGCCGTGAGATGGAACGATGGCGCATGAACGTCACTGATGGACATATCGCTTATTTCGACCACACTCCTCTTCGACTCGCTGCCATTGCATCTACGAGCAACGACTAGATCTTGATGCCCAACTGTTTCCATCAATGCACCCTCGAGTCGAACGGCCGCCCCAGCAGCAGCATCCCGCAGCGATGTCGCATTATTCGCCGAACGCGACCAGGTCTGCGCCGAGTCGCTAGCACGCGATCGAGCATTATCGCTGAGCGTTGCTTCCGCGGCGGCAGCAGGAAAACATGTCGCGAGAACAATGAAGTGCAAGAGAGTGGCAATGAATGAGAAAGCAAGGAGCGGGATAAAGCTCATGCGTGGCTGAGTGGGGCGCAAACGGACTCGGTCAGGTGTGGACCGCGCACAATGTCGACTTACTCGAAACGCATAGAAGCGACATGACGGCTGCGATCGTTGCGACGCTCGAGCGGCAGTCGAACTGCTGTCAGCCGGTGGGGTGCTCGCATGGGTCACACTCCGGCGACCCATCGGCCCGACACATCTGCAACGACCAGACGTTAGCCCGCAGTCGGCCGCGCGCGCCGGCGACTCGCAGCGGCCGACCACATGGCCGTCATTCAAACGAGTGCCGCGCAATTCCACTGTCATCGCCGTCGGCCCGCCAACTGCCATTACGTCGGCCGGCGACGGGCGAGCGGCTGCGATGGATGTCGAAGCAGCAGCGAGGAAGCATTGCCAATAAACCATTCCCCCATGCGGCGCTTACGTGCGCTGGAGACCGCGAGCATGACTGCCGTTCCAGCTGGCTCGACCGCGCCTAGCCGCTCAGTCGCCACCGTCTGCCGGTCCCTGGTCGTCGTCGCCCAGTCGGCAGGCGTGCGCGGCTAATTGCTCCTCCCCCCGTCACGTTCGCTGTTCACCATCCCGCGCCCCGGTGATGACCGGGGCGGTCGCGAGAAGCTGCTCAAGTGTGTGCGCTCAAGCAACCGTTGCACATGAATAGATAGGATTGAACGCCGACAAAAAAGAATCAGGTTGGCAAGCACGCCATTCAGGCATACTGATCAACTCATCCAAACGGAAACATCAATCGCTCGCACCGACGATCTTTAGCAATCACAAAGAATGCGAATCCGCCTCTGTCTGCGCCCTCCCCACGCACGCACGCACACCGGCCCACGAACATACCGAACTGAAAGAGAACAAGCGACCAGTGTGACCGCTTTTCTCCTCCAGTCAGCAGAGCCATCGACCGATCCATCGCGCGCGGCTCCGGTTTCATTTCCAATTGCGACGGTCCTTGAGTCGACGGCGCATGTGAGCGGATCATCTTCCATCCGGCCTGCGTCACCGAGAGCTTGATTGCAGAGCGGGGAACAGCGGAAAAGTTACCACTGGAACAGGATGGTCATTGCAAAAGAAAGCTCAGTTTGCAAAGTTGACATCAACCCGCTGACACAAAAAGAACAATAGTTCTTTTGTATAATGCTTAATAACTTACTCAGTCAAAATAAGCTTTCATAAGATGCAAAATGATGGATTGAAGACCACCGATTTAGGAGTAATCTGACCAAGATTCACCGCAGTCATGCAGAGCCTACCGCACCGCCTCAATGGTCGTATTGACGTTGCACCGTATTAAAGACAATGAAGTGCGGCCGTCTCTAATCTAAGATCGAAATCGAAGCCGCAAATGAACATAAGGAACAAGTTGCTATTCAACAAGGCTTCACTGACGAATTTGAACTCCTACATTGTTCAATAAGAATGTTTGTTGTTCGATAAAACATGTTCGAAGGTCGTGTTGACTGTCATTGACGCTTGTTTCTTGCTCTAGTTTGCATGTCTCTTAATTCAATTACGGAACTAATAAACAATCTGTATTGATGACAAAAAGTTGTGAGCCAAGTTCGAGACGCCAACACTACAAAACAACTGCTAATAGTCTGAACAGATTATCGCAATTGATAATGCATTCGAAATTCATAATAATGTTCTGTTTGATCCGATTCAATTCACATTATTGATTCTCAGTATCAACATAGAGTGGATATTCGAAT
>JAQGAX010001803.1:0-10184 GCA_034698105.1 Plectus exinocaudatus | reverse complement strand
AATGATTCCGATGCATAGTCTTTATTCGGGATACTTGCATAGTCATGGAATCTGATAATCAACTGTGATAATGGATTGTGTGCTGTCGAAAGATGTTCATGTCTGATTGCTTTTAACCTGGGTGAGTTTGTGTTAATCTGGATGTAATCTGTGCAATTATGGATTCCTGTCGAGTTGTGAGACACTAAGTTTTGGACATTTTCATTTTAACTGCATTTTTGATAAAGTATCAATTCATGAGTCTGTTAATTATACTTAAAACTGAGTTATGACTGTCTTTTTTAGAGGGGGGCCTTGTTCAAGTTTGGTTGCCTTTATCGAATACAGTAGCCAATTTCGACTTGATGCCGCAGCTTTTGCCGACTTGAGTGCCTCTTTCAAAAGGTATTCGTCTTCAAACCGGTTTTACCCCACATAACATGGGTACATAGTCAAATTTATTTACATCTTTCCGCTAAAATACTGCGCCAAAACATGACAAGCTATAACGATAGCCAAGCCGAACGTCAAACGCAAAAACTCCCATGTAGCAAAATAAAGCAGGGTTGATCAATATCTTGAAGCACAAGTAATTGACAAGACGAGCAAAGTGCCATTTTCCACAAGTGACGATAATTTAACAGAGCGACACACAGTAATTACACGGCAAGCAAATCAGTGACAGTCACCGTTGACAATATGACCGGCGTTTCGGCAATCTCCGAATTGCTCGCTGACGGCCGCTTCCATCGCTTCTAGGAACTCGCTTAAAGGGACCATGTCCTAGAAGAGTACGGTAAAAGGAATATCCTGATTCACGGTATATATCACGTCACTTTTTCAAAAAGTACGGTAATTTCCAGTATAAGTTCAATTTTTCGTCTGGGGGTATTGCCCAGAATAATAATGAAAAAGGATCACATTTGTGCTGTGTAACAGTAATGTGTTTATATTTTTAGACAGATTAACTATTTCATACATGTGGCAACTAATGACACCGTAAAGCATACTGAAATGAGTAAGAAAGCAAATGACAACTGAACTGACCAGCGGACGCTTCGAATAGGCCAGTACGGGAATTTTGCGCAAAGTTCGTCCACTGAGACCGACGCTTTTCCTAAAAAAGTTATCCTTCACGAAGAAATAATCAAATAAAATAATGAAGAGATCATACTCGGCAACTTGCAGTAGTCGATAGCTGAGCTCGCCACTCGCATGCGTGTAGGCTCCGTTGACTCGCCACGGATCCGACATCAGACCGATCACTGGATCCACTAATCCACCCTGAAGAAAAAGGGACTATACACAAATTGCCGAATTTATGCTAATAATACTACCCTCCCCTCTCTAATAGTACGGCCGCCTAGAGGAAGTGCAGAGTAGTGCGACCGATCGTACTATTATAAAACATATAGTAGAACCACCGGGGGGCAACACTTTGCCAAGACAGCAAATAGTATGGATCATAAATGTATTGGGTAAACGGTCACGGCTGGTTATACTTCTCTCGGCTCAAATCAGCGCCCATGTCTGTCACACTCGTACCAGAGATGGGCACGGGGGTGCATGGGGGAGTATATACACCCCTCCCCCAAGGAGTCTAATCCGCGGCGGAAAAATGTTTTTGGCGCGGATTTGCTGTTTCGCCACGTAGTGGCTGAAACTTTTTTGAGGTTTACACCGGATAGAATAGGGGTTTTCGCCTGCTGAGCGCGAATATACACCCCCAGAGGCCTAAAATTTTGAAACTATACACCCCCAGACCCAAACCCGTGCCCATATCTGACTCGTACCCGCTGAAGTTCTTTGATGCAGCTGAGGTAGATGATGTAGATAGCGCAGGGCGACGGCTGCGGCACGAGGCGTTTGATGTCGGCGCGATCGAGGAACGCTGGGTCCACCGAGTCGGACAGATTCGACGTCGTCAGTACCAACACGTTCGGGTATCTGAAACTAGTACCGGAGTTTTTCGAAAATAAGCCGAGGGTGGGCTTATTTTCGAAAGTCTTCTGGATAAGAAACCCTAGGCTTAATTTTTGGTTCAAGATATCCAGAATTTCCGGTACAGTCGAACCCGGATGTAAGAGCTGGCACGGGAAATCGAAAAATGGCTCTTGTATCCGGGGTGCTCTTACATCTGGGGTCAAATAGTATAGCTGTAGTATAGCATGGGAATCCAAACGCCTGCTCTTACGTCCGGGTCTCTTACATCCGGGTTCTACTGTATTAAGCAAGTCATCACTCACCGACGGATTCGGTCGATTTCGGTGAGCAGGGCATTGACGGCGCGGACCGAGTCGGACGGCTCGTTGCGGTTCATCGCCATCTGCCGCGACATCGTTAGACTCTCCACCTGGAACGCATGATGCATAAGAGAAATGCAGTGGCCATGTGTAAGATAATCTTAAGTCGCTGGCGACAGATAATGCTGCAAAATCGACAAAAGTAGCCCTCTAACAGATTTTGACAAACGGAATCGAACAGAAAAACTTGCGTAAAATTTCGTAATCTGCGCATCTTAATTAGCAAGAGCCGAAAAGTTGCTTCTTCATTTCACAGTCTCTTTAAAGAGCAATGCAATAGCTTCGAGGGAACCAAAAACAATCGATCCAAGTTACAGTACCTCATCAATCAGTACGAACACCAAGCTGTCCGTGTCCTCCAGCAGTTCGCACACCTGCTGGAACATCTTCGCGACTAGCTTTCCACTCTGAAGAAAGTTGACAGTTTCCAAACGAGATGGGCAGTGGTTATTTTCAGAATTGTCAAACTGATACGAATGTTACTGTACGTACCTCGGAGAACCACTTGGAGAACAGGCTGTGGCTGTTGATCTCGACGAAGATCGAACGGCGGTAACGCGCACTCATTCGAACGGCCAGTCGCTGTGCCAGCGCCTTGCAGAGCGTCGTCTTGCCCGTACCCGGTGGTCCTGCAACGAATGTTATGCATAATGCTACTGTAGCAACTTGGCAACGCTGCAACTCGCATATTTGACATCGTTACAGTAGTTTATTCTAACATCAATTAACCTATGAGCTTCTGCTTCTACTGGTTTGTGCAAGTATTTGATGACACACCTGTGAACATGAACACGGTTGCTTGCCTTACATTTTTTGCTATCAAGTAAAGAACGCAGTATATTAGCCGTAACCAAAGAGCCACTCATCTGCTCAAGTAAGGACAATATCAGCTTCACCGTACCGTGCAAAAGGACGACGCGATTGGCGGTCAAAATAGACGGATCCAAGCCTTTATCGGAGATCTGCAGCAGGGCGTACACATAGGTCAGCAGCTGAAATAAACAAGAAGTATGATTGCATAAATGGCAAATGGTGTTAGAAAAACGAGTCCCGAACGAAATGATTACCGTCACCCAAACAGACCAGTTAAATCGATCAATTTAGCAGAAATGTAACAAATCGATTACTTAAGGTCCTAATGATTATGAGCAATAATGTTTATGCATTCAAAATCTCAAAAAAGGCGCAAAAGGTACCAACCTCATTCTTAATGTTATCTTCGAAGACCAGATTCTCCCACATGTCATCGAAATCGGCGTTGGGCAATTCCCATTGATGCGAACCGACTGTATGATCCTCGTCGTTTTCATTGGCTGCAAAATAGATAGTATACTATACAATAAAGATCGGATATGGGTATTCCAGAATAAAAGCACCAACCAGCGACTTCTTGGGCAATCACATCTCCGCGTTTCAGTCGGTATGTATAGAATTTTGCGCTGCCTTCGCGCAAGCTCGACTCCGTGAACACCACTGTCTAAATAAATAAACGAAATTAGCTATTGTAAGTATATTGTTTGTCGTTAGAAGAAAATGTGCCAGTAGAAATAATAAGCTTATTATTTCTATTATTTTCTAGGGCGATTATTTGAGTCGCAGCTCGAATGAGAGGATTCAAATGAGATTAAAGTGGATCAATCTGCAATCGCCAACCTGCCCATCTTTGTGAGACGACTGGCCGACAATAACTTTTTCGACAATGTTGGATAAATCGGGACGATCGCTGACTGACAGCGATGTGTTGTTCGACGCAGAGCCAATGTCCAGCAGATATTTGCGCACCAGCTCCTTCGCACCTGCACCGTCGTTTTTCGTCCTGCAAAATAGGAAGAGATAAAAACTAGCAGTGCAGGCAAAAGGCGCAATACAACAGAATCTCTTCATAAAAATAGAACAGAACTGATCAAGTTAAGTCAATAATTTGGTTTGCTAATGATTTTTTCTAATCTTTTAATCGATTTTGATCAATTTTATCTCGATGTAGAGTTAGCCTAAGACTTTCCAATCTGGATATAGGATCGAAACGAAAAAAATGAAAAAAGTTTTTACACTCCGCGTTTGAGACGAACTTCAACGTGCAGGGTGCAACCGATCGAACTGCTGCCTTCGATTCGCATCATTGGTCTTCCGTCCGCAGCCCGCGATTCGCCAGCAAAATTGAACCACAACTGCAAACTAAGTTAGCCGTCAGCTATCAAACAAGGCAGACGAGTTTCTTTCTCTGCTCGTCGAGTTTTTCAGCGCCGCCCAGCGGGGTTCGAATCGTTGCGCGTAAAGCTACCGTGCAATAATAATCGCTTCGAGACTCGAACCTGTCCATTCGCTCTTGTTCGAGCCACAAGAACTATCACCTACAGTATACAATGTACTGTAACTTGATGGTCCAATTTATCGGCGATGCCTCGTTCACCGAACAACACCACCATCAAAGAAGTCAACATTTATTCATAACGATATCAACAACTGAGAATAATTAGCCAACAAGCAGCGTCCTAATATTCAACGAGACAGTCCTATGTGACAGTCGTCAGCCAAACGACTAAGCTCAACAACTTTGATCACAAGAACGGCTCGATGCTGATTTCGACGGCGGATACGGGTAACGTCAAGCCGAATGCCGAGAGAACGTCAGGATGGATGATTCCGAGCTTGCCAATAGGTATGTCTTTCGGTCCAATGACCTCCGCGCATCTGCCAGGGAAGTAGGTTGGATCTGGAAAGAGAGAAATAGATTCCACAAATCAATCGCTTGGGATAAGATTGCTTTCGTATACAATGGCTTACTAAACAGCTCAATTTGCTAACAGCACAGCACCGGAACAGAGCAATTGGCATCGCCAATAAATCATGCCGTGTGGGGACCAATTGCGATTTACACTACAGAAAAGAACGCTTTTCGCCAATACGGAGGAGTCATAACTAAAAATATTTCAAAACATGAAAAGAACTTCTAACCGTCGCAGGCGCGGATGTAATAACCGGTGCCGTCTTTAATGCTCTTGACGTCGAGCAGCTGCATGATCCGATCGAGGAAGCCGTGGATGATTTCAAAGCCGGCCGCCTTGTTGCTGTATACGGCCGCAAGACGTCGATCGTTGCGAGCTCCCACGTCTGCAGCGAACAGTGTTGGGGTCCGTTCAAATAGTACGTAACTCAGAGGGAGGAGGTGTCCGAGAGGGCACGTTACGCTCAAGAATGTATAACGCTACAGCACGTAGATGTCCATTGATTAGTGCGCAACGGCAGGGTGTCCGAGAGCTACTGGGTCCTTTTAAAACTATGAAATTTGCTCTATTTTGTCACATAATTTGGTCAAAATCGGCAAAAGATAAAAATATTATCAGTACACCACAAATAGGTGACACTTATCTGGCTCACCCTTACTTTCTTTTAATGAAAGGAGTTTTGTGCAATAAATTCCCAGTCTGTCGTTAAAAGAGCGGAACGGAACACTGAAACAATGAAAGCACCTACCAGACTTCTCATCTTTGAGTATAACGTCCTGCAGTTCGAACAGACGCAGAGGGACGGGCATGTCTCGGTTGCAAGCTAAGGTCTTAAGCAATCCAGACAATAGAGTCGTTCGCGCCACCTGCAAAACGGAGGGTTACAAATAGAGCAATGAATCTGAATGCACACCTGGAACTCGGCGGTTTTCGGATTGGAGATGATCACGGCCGACTTAATCCCGTCCGGATTCCGCAGTTTGATCGAAATGTCATCTTTGCTGCACTGAAACGAAACGAATGTTCAAAAATAAACAGTACATAATTTTACGCGATTGGTGGTGGAATTGGGAAATTCGGTAGATGGGGTGTCGTATTTAGTATACACGGGTAACCCTTCGCAAACAGTGAGATTCACACATGACAGGCTAATAAATTACCCAGAACCCATGATATGGGATGGATATTTTTTGAAACTTACCCCTTGCATGCGAATTTTTTGGACCGCCAGTCGATTTACTCGTGCCTTTTGCGCACTCGCGGGTTACGGTATTAGATTACGGTAGACTGCCCAGCACGCAGGACGGACCAAAACCTGCCCCGTCTATGGTATTTAGAAGTAGAAACGGTAACTAGAATTGCACTGACTAGATAGTCATCAACATGCAAACATATCTGGAGCGAGTCGCGACCAATTTAGTCTTACAAACGTTAAGAGTGACAATACAACGCTTTCCCTTACCAGCGCAAAGTTGAGACTTTCAGTCCATCCGGCGGCAGCAATGTCGACGCGCAGCAAATCGGTGAGCTTGTTGATGGGGTAGGCCTTGCCGACGGTGTGTCCCTCGGGCAGCTGGTTGACGATCTTGTTGAAGCCGTAGGCGACCGCCACATCCTCCGCGATGTCGCACGCGTGGATGACGTCATGTCGAGTTGGTGGAATCGTCACCTAAACAATAAATGGCGGGAATTCAAAATTTTGAAAACTTTTGCCTGATTGCGCATTTAAGACGAGAACTAATTGGGGCCATTCATAAAATACGTCACGTGGTGGGGACATACATGTAACAGGCGTCGAAAGTTAGAGGAGACTTCAAAGTCCGGGGTACCCCCAGAGTCCGCCTCATACATGTACAGTACGACTGAGGAAGGGGAGGGGCGCCCCTGACGCTTAAGAATTCATAAATTTATAGCATATTGATATCGATTGCTTTTAGCGTGACGCGAGTTGGAAAAGCATTTTATGAATTGCCTCTTGGCGGAAATGCAATGCAGTGAACTGAGATTATAAATATCTTGTTCCCTGTTTAAGATAAACATTATTAACTGAGTCAAAATTATAAAATATTCCTATAATTAAGCTTGTTTGATCCGATTGTCTGGGAAGTCTTCCACTAACCCGTCATATATATGTTTCAAACCGATACCACGCAACAACTGAAAAGATGACCCTTGATAACTCTGTCTTCTGTCAGCTATTAACTAGTCAATCAATAAACGAGTCAATTCATAAACCAAGAAAGTTAAGATGCATTCGATGAAACTCCTTTATGTATTTATTGAGCCATTAGGAATTTAAGCACTAGCATTTTTATTCAGAAAAAATATGAAAGACTTTTTAATAACATTCATGGACGCCCGCACCGCTAAATCAATCAATAGCCAGGCTAACAGATTGAAATATTCCTACACTTGCCAGTGACACATTATCGCACGCCTTCTATCAAGGCAATGTCGTATTTATTCTAATAGTACGACCGGTCGCACTATTTTTCAATCAACCGCCACGGGGTCGCTCTATTAGAGAGGGTCGTACTCAGACAGGGGCGTGGGGGGGGTTATATAACCCCCCAAGGGGTCCGATAGGATTTGACAAAATGGGTTGGGGTGGTTATGAGAAAATTTTCAATGAGAAGGGGGGGAGTACAGTGTTTTTCGGAGGCCGAAAATTGGCCTGGCGACTAAGGCCTTTTTTCACCAAGACGGGGCGAAAAATTATTTTTTGCTAATATAAGGTACCCAAGCTCCTTGGTCATCCTATTGGGGGGTTATATAACCCACCCACGCAGTCGACCATAACCCCCCCCCCAAGCCCAAATCGGTGCCCATGTCTGGTCGTACTATTAGCCAGGGTCGTATTATTAGAATAAATACGGTATACGCATTAACAAACGGCTCATTCGTCAAACAAAAATATAGACACAGTAGCCAGTACCTGCAGAGAGCTGCCGTCCTTGGATACGGTAGACTGTAAGCACATTCTCGTAAGCAAGTCGGCCATCTCCGCCGCCTCTAAGTTGATACCGATCTTCCTGTTGATCATCTCTACCTCCACCGATTCCGTACGATACTTCAACGCCTGCAACAAGGGGCAGATACAGATTGAGTCGGTCGCCAATTGAAATATCAATTATCGCATTGATGCTGTTTCCCTATTTCGCTATTTTCTATATGCTTGTTGGCTACGTTCTATCAGGTATTTGGAGCAGTTATTATTAGATCTCTGATGTGCAACGATCAAAAACCGCAACCGAACGAACAAAAATAATTATTAATCACTGTGGAATTGTAAAATGCGACCAGCATATTCACAGGAAATGAACTGACCGGATACTCAACAACCGATCCATCCGCGTTTTCCACTGACACTGGCTCAACTCTGAAATAAATCAACCAAATCAAAATCTGCCACAACAGAAAATGAGCAGCACTTACGTGAAAGGTTGAGCGCAATACTGACTGAACAGAGTGACGATGGTGTCGAGGACGACCTTGGCCTTGGTCAGGTCGGTCGCCGTCGCCTCGATGAAGATGTTCTTCGTATTTAGGGTGATCTTGGAATGTTCACCTGAAACAAGCACAAGGATACATCAGAGGGAGGGAACATTCATAAAGGAAGAGAGTTCAAACGTCGCATGGGTCCATTTTTATTCTTTGCGAATACAGTCACACTAGGATAATTGCTGCTCGGATAAATGCAGGCCCCGGCTAACAGCAGATATGCAGACAAAAGCAATGAATTAAATAAAACCTATTTGCTTCATTGATACGATAGGTATAGCTGCCTAACAATGGATACGTGCTCATTACAATACCACAGGTCTTTCATTTCACCGTACGATTACTGCTGAACATAAAACAAAGAACGCTCTGTACCGTTGATGATGGGAGGCATAGAAAGAACGACGTTATTCTTGTCGTAAATGACTGGATAGACCGGCGAATCTTGGATAATCCCCAGGTATGGTTTCAAATGAGTGTCGGCCTGCAATTGAAGAGGGAGTTTCGGACTTGGGAATCAAATTGAAAACGAAGGTTATGGCGGTGGGGGCCAGACATGTGCACGGGTTTGGCCGTAGGGCGTATAGCGGGTATTCTGGCTCCCAGCCTATACCCCCAGCCTGCTCAAAAAATCACTGTACTCCCTCTTATCATTGCAATTTTTGTCATACCCCCAACTCCAAAGTGCCCCGAGGTATGAAACCCCTTGGGGTCTACCTCCATACCCCCGTGCACATGTCTGGTGGGGGGGCGAAGTGACGGAATGTGACAAGTGATTGGGGGTGTGGCATCGAAGGTTGAAGCTAGCCGGCGGTGATGTGTGACAAGTGCAAAGGGGGTATTAACACTGTCTCATGTTTGTTGTTTTTATGTGCCCCCAATGAGGGCTATTACCCCTCTTCATATATTACCCCAGTCACTCCCCGGTCCTCATTCGTACGGAAATTTTGAAAAAAATTCGGACAGCCAGGGTTCCAGGGCGGGGCCTCGGTCCATCTCTAGTCTGACCTGTGCAACACACAAACACTGCAATCAGGCCTTGTCCGCTTTGCACGGAGGCTAGGGCGCTATAATATCATTAAAGCGGAGTTTTCCACGAGAAATGGTACTTGAAATCGAAATTATTAACGATGTTGTGTTTGATTAGATTATTTTAAGGCAAATAATTATTTGTGATTTAGCCCTGTCGCACAAACTCAAGCGAACTTTTTTCATTTTTTAAATGAGATCCAAAAATTTGAACTAAATTATTTTTTCATAAAAACATTCTTTGTGGCTGTGCTACTAGTGCTGAAAATAGAATTCCTTTCCAATTTTTTAAATCGACACGCACCTGGTAAAGTTCCATCAGCTCGACGGCCGTGTACTCCTTGGTCTGGTTGAGCGGCTTGAACTTAATCTTCGTCGGTGGTTCAGCTCTGTATTCGAACGGTCCTGAAACTTAGCCAATAAACAATCATAATAACATTGAAATCGGCAGCTCATACTGCCACTCAAGATTTTCAAATCACAATAGATTCACTTTAAAAAAAGCAACGGCTCAGTCACCTTCAATCGTGTCCAAGTCGTGCGTTCCAATAGCGACTAACGTTCGTTTCCGGCAAATGTTCTGATGAAGCTTGTCCTGCAGATCAATGAAACTGGCGTATGAGTCGGCGTCCAAAGTCACGTTACG
>JAQGAX010001802.1:0-10187 GCA_034698105.1 Plectus exinocaudatus | reverse complement strand
CGAGCGAATAGTGCGAGCAAATAGTATTTTCGGTTTGCTTATGCATGAAAGACTTGAAATTTCGGAATTTATGTTTCTTTGCTACCGCAAAACGTACATATCACAGTAGCTAAGGTTAAATTTCAGTAAAATACATAACATGACCACCATGAAAGCAAAATTTTTACAACCTGGAACGATGAAAGTTGCATTGCACGAATATTGTAGCGAGTAATATGTAAAGAAGATTACCAGTAATATGCAAATTTTGCATACTGCGCACAGAATATACACTTCACGTCACGTTTTAACGCTTTGAAAGTCAATCAATCAATTAAAATGCAGTAAGCGGCTTGTTTAGCAATTTTTAAATCAGCAAAATACGCGTCCTTTGCAATCCGTATCATAAAAACCATCCCCAATAGTGTCAGGGGTGCTGTGGAGGACTTCTTCACCCGTTTCATCAGCCTTCACACTGTCGTTTTCAGGTTCAATACGACCGGCACTCGTACCTCCAGCCGGCGCTTCGCCACGGCTGTCTTCGGATTCTTCGCTGACCGACCGACGCCATCTTGTCCCCGCTTCAGCCTCTTTATTTTCTTCTGTCCAATTTTCTCCCTTGGTGCTCTCAGCTTCTTTCTCGGTTCCAGCATCCCTTGTTCTTGTTTCAACTTCGCTGCCTGAAGCAACTGTTTCTTCCTCTTTCTTATCAACCTCAGGCACTTCAACTACGGCCTGGATGTGAGTGGAGCGTCTGCGTCTGCGCTCGTTCTTTTCGTCCTCTTCTGTTTGCATCTGTCTGCCTGTCGATACCGTTTGACTACCATCTTTGTCCTGAGCATGAGCTATTTGCTGCTCAAGAGTGGCCGCCAAGCCAGCCTCCTCCACGGCTGCCACACCGGGCATCTTGTGGTGAACTTTCCCCTGCCCCTGATCATCGCTGTCAGTGCTTCGTTGTATTCTCGCATCGTGTTCTTTTGCCAGAGTGCTCATATTTTTTTCACCTGCCAGAATTTCTTCGATTTCTTCAATACGATCGCGATCATGGCCATCCTCCGAGCGCTTTCTTCGTTCTTCAGTACTGAACGGTTCTTCTTCCAATGGAGATTCAGTTGTCACTTGACCGTCGTCTGCAGGCTTTGGCTCCTCCACCCAGTGTTTCCTAGTAGACCTGCGACGTCGAACTTCATCGTCTAGTTTTGGCGTTTCTGTCGTCAGTTCTCGAACTTCGTCTGCAGCGCGGTCCATGGTTCGATGGGGTGTGGAAGTCTCTTCAGAAGCGTCAGCTTCTTCTTGTTTGTCTTCAGTAGCAGCGCCAGCTGTTACAGTTAGTTCTGGTTGCTCTTTCGCTAGCTCTTGAGCTTCGGATTCGATTTGCAGCCGGTCGATGATCAGAGGAGCTGTAGAAGCCGCTTCGGGAATTTCAACATCCTGTTGTTCTTCAGCAGTCTGCCCATCTTGATCAGGGTTACTGTCAACGAATCGTCGAGGACTGCTCCATCCAGACTCGTCCTCTGTCTTTGGTAGCTCATCAGTCGCATTTTCCTTCAGAATTGGCATTCCGATACCTTCCAGCTGCTTGCCTTCAAATGGTGGTACTCGGGCGCCAATCTTCTCCATCTGCTCGTTGCTTTTAAGTACCGGCATGCCGAGATCGGGAATGACGTCTTGAACAGCGCGACGGTATCGCTGTTCGTCTTCTACTTCTTCAACTGCATTTGGCTTCTCATTTAAAAAGTCTTTGCGGTGCAGGTTTGCGTTTTTCATAAAGTGAACAGATCGGCGAAGTCGAGAACTTTCAGAGTTGTGCGCTGTAGGTGTGGTTTCCACGCTCTCTTCTTCAGTCCCATTGAAGTCTGGCTGAAGAGCAACAGTTGGTGGCACCCGATGCTCGTTTCTTCTTAGACGCATCTGCCATTGGTCAGGATTGCCATCCTTGATTATCAAGGGAGTCGTGTTGGCGAGCTCCTCAGACGGGGTTGGTGGCTCAACATCGTGATCGACGCCGCCCTTGATGATCAAGGGAGTTGTGCTTGCAAGCTCTTCGGAAGGAGTTGGAGGTAACGTTTCCGCGTCTCGTTGATGACGGCGGCGCACCCATTCGTCTGAATCGCCATCATTGAGTACCAGTGGATTTGGACTCGTAATATCTTGGAAGGAAATCTCAGTAGGAACTGACGCTGCGTCGCTTGAAGTCTCCATTTCTGATGGGTCCTTCGAGCCATCGCGCTGAAGCAGGGGTTTCATTTTTATTTCATTTTTAGCGATGGAATGTACACTAATATGGGAAGCGCTTTCTGTTCAAAACAAATTATTGGGATTAGAGGTACTAGCGCCCTAGCGATTTGCAAACAGCTTCCGTGTTTTGCGTAATTGCGAATATTCGCACACAATGAATCATTTTTTACCCGTAAATAATTATGGTTCATCGCGATCGTCGGTTTCCTTTGCGTAATTGCACTTTAAGGTTTACCCTTGTGATTCAGTTTTAGAGCGAAAAGGACTGGCTTTCGAAAAAAATTACCCAATCCCACCAAGAAATTTCAAAAAGCTTAGAAATTATTGGAGAGTTGAAATGTTGAAAATCTCCCCGCGTTGTTTCCAAAATAGTACTAGTATGATTATATACACAAAATGCGACAAACCATTGGATACGCGATGCAAGCCGTTGCAAGACAGGAAAGAAGAAGGCAGACAGTGGTTTTCATTTTTTCTCCTCGATTAGTGTTTGTTGCAGCTTTGCAGAATTTCGGAGTCAATGGAAGTTTCGGGAAGCCCACCGTCCTTTTGAAGCTGGAAGACAATAACACCAACTGGTAAAATTCAATCTTATGCCTGCCACTTTAACAGCTGACTTGCAGTTGGAAGCAGGAAGTTTCGCTGCTGCTGCTTACCGTGAATAATTTGTTAGCCGCCAGCATTACACAATTCTTCAGGACAATAACAAAGCTATTCCGAGTTCTCCCACGTCACTCTCCTCCAGCGCAGCTACTATTTCTGTCTTGATAAACAAGATCATATGAGCAGCACATAGGCTCAGAGCAGACACGGCTACGGGTTGGCGGCTGGGGTTATGAGGTCAATTTTTTCAAAAAGATACGATTCTACCCGGTTACGTAATTTTTTCATCTGAAAGAATGCCTCCATAACCAGGCGCGTTGCTGAAGGGGCACGGGTTTCCCCTCTCCGGTTTTCTGAGACCAAAAAAATGAAAAGGGTCTCCCTTTGTAAACTGTCGACCAATTCCCCCCCCCAGCTTTGATTTCTGTCAACACGCCTGCCATTACCATGTCTAGCTCAGAGGTGGTGGTGCCTGAGAAACGGGTCAATGGGGGCGTTGTTACCCCTACCATGTGTATTCTGTGGCAACGTCCGTGGCAGTTGAGTAAATTTCAAATATTACGCATCGTACATAGATTGCACACACATTTGTTCATATTCTTAGCTATGGCAAATGAGTAATCAATTCACGTCAACGAACACTCTCAGATTACTTATTTCATGACTCAGCATTGTCTTCATGTTTCAGCAGAGCGGCACTTTGGTGCGTTTTTCTTTTGCAGGATTCTCTGTTTTAGTCGTGTCGGCCGACAAAACTTGTCCATTATCGTTTTTTTCGGTTGTATTATGCTCTCCAAAAAATCCTTCGGGAAATATCTCTTCCTCAAAAGTCTTCTCCTTCTGTTTCTCGCTGTGATCACCAAAAGCCTCATCTGGGAGTAGCTCCTTCAAAAGCACTTCATGTGGCTTCGTCTCGTGCTCCCCGAAAATCCCTTTGGGGAATATTTCTTCCTCAAAAGTCTTCTCCTTCTGCTTCTTGCCGAGTTCATCGAAAAACTCGTCGGGGAGTAACTCCTTCAAAAGCGTTTCGTGTGGCTTCGTCTCGTGCTCCCCGAAAAGCCCTTTGGGGAATATTTCTTTTTCGAAACTTTTCTCTTGCTTTTCTGTCTCTGTTTGGTTAGCGTCTTTGGTGTGCTATAAAAATTCTCAATTATGTTCTGATATAACATCTGATAGAACATCGGAATTTCATCTAAACCTAAACAAACTTAACACTCAAGAAAGTACAGAATTTTTGGTCAGAGTTGCAAGACCATCCGGTGGTTTGCACAACACCCCCCCTCCACAATCTCCCATCTCTACTTGGTCGGATGCAGTTTTGCGACCCACATGTAACAGTTGATCGAGCAAGCAAAAAAATATACCAGACAAATTTGCAATTTGTATGAGAGATTTTGAGAGGAAATAACGAACGACCTCTGCTCTAAAATGGCCTTCCTACCTCCCATATCTTGGACACATGAAATACCTATGACTGTATTTTGCAAAGTTTCACTCTTACCACAGGGATGGCATGACAAGGCAGGACGAGGCATACTAATAGCAGGACAACGATCAGCTTCATATCGGTCGATTTTATTCGATTGAGTTGCGTCTGACTTTTTGAAAGCACCGAAAAGCAGAAAAACTGCGCAATTTAAGCAAAAGCCGAACAGAACAATCGTTTCAAGACCTTTCGTAAACATCAACTGTTGTTTGGTTCAACTGGGTATTGTTTTGTATATGCAAGTTACTTTGCTTTGTGTCACGTTTCAAGTGCAGTTCGAACCAATTGTTGTTGCTGTCTAAAGCTGCGAACTGGTGCTGCAAACAGTGTAAAACAAAGACAGGGCCCAATCTGATACCTGAGCTCTGCATGCGACTCGCTTGATGCTCCCACTTGATATGGAATCGGGTGGAATTTTCCCGCGTAACCCCGACCCAAACTTTATCTGCCGACGCCTTCCCGGCGGACCGATCGAGTCCATAATTGGCTTCCACTTAACGTTGTGACAACGAGATTAAGCGCCACATTCTGCGCTGCCTTTGTTTTGCGACAAAGTTTGCAACACCAAAACACGAGCAGCTGCCAAAAATTTTGCCATTCGGCCGCCTGAGGGCAGCTAACCAGACAGGCAGCAATTGGCTACGGTTTACTTCCAGAACTTTCTCCAAAATGTGTCAGCTAGCTTTAAACAACTCTTTGAGTCAATAAAGTTCTTAATCAATTCGCGCGCCACGATTCCTAGATTGCAGCAGCTATGTATTTCGGTCCCGGTAAACAAGTTTACATCGGTAGTATGAAATGGCTTGGTTGACGAAAAATGAAACTGTTACTGCGTAGCGGGCTCAGCTGCAATACGAAGAATTAGACCAGGGGCGAGAAGCGAAATGCACTGCCTCTTGCCAATGAATTTGAATAAGCCTTTCCTTTTCATAATCACATGTGCAACTGCAAACACAGTAATAGTACTGTACAACACTAAGGAGCTAAAAGCCTGGCGCTTTTTCTTTCATCCGGATTGCTTCGAATAATATCATAAATGTGTCGAATATCGGCGGCTTTTAAATAGTGAAGCCCAATTAAGTCTTCAGCGCAGCAGTCAAAACCATCGCCAACTGAATACGCCGATTCAGTACGAAAGAACGTCGCTGTGCCGATCTTCGGGGTGTGCACCAGTTCATACAAGTTGGACATAATAAACTTCGGTCGGTTGTAGGGAACACCTCTATCACTGCTATCGCCAAAAGGGACTCCTGCGCTTTTCAAACATTTCCCCAATTCTACGTCATCGTTATGTGTTCGTGAATATGTGTCGCATAATGAATTGTTGTAGAAAATGTTCATCAGACTTTGAAATGCAGAATGGCTCAACACGATGCCCGGTCCGGTTTGAATGTACCTAAAAATAAAATGTCTCCAAATGATAAAGGTTTTGATAAAGGTTTTTGACAGAGGTGGGTACCCAAAGTTGTCTGGGGTGTACACAGCACAGTGTATCTTCGACACTCAGTCGTCGATATTGATTTCCTGGGGGATGCTATGCTATAAAGGGAGGTACAAAACCGGCGAGGTATACAGCTCAATGCCCCGTGCCCCCATACCCCAGTCTAATTTTGGGATATGCGATCTGTGTATAACTGGCACTGGAGGGGGGAGTCGGAACAGAAAGTTAGTCGAAATTCCAGAATGGCAACAAAACGACGAGGGTTAGAGAATGCAGTTATCTTAGTTTATCTTCCGTAAATACACCTCGCGACAAAAAAATCCGGACAAGCATTTTTTGTTTTTTCTCAGCAACTATACAATCGCTCAAGTTCTAATTTCATGCATCTGAAAATACAACTAAAAGTCAATAATTCATGGTATCTCCACCTTAAATAATTATAAGCTGCACGTGGTTTATCATACTTTTTATTAATCCCTTAAAACGTCTTCCCTAACCCCTTGCCTTGTTACTATTATTTTGGTCTTCCCAAGATCAATATTTAGCGGTATTTCTTTCTCTAATTGATCTTTAATAGTGCCCCAAAAATTTTCATTGGGGCTAAGGTCACGGTGATATGCCGTCCAGTCAAGAAGTTTGATCTTGTGCTGGTCTAGCCAATCAAGGGTTACTGTAGCCGTTTGATGACACTCGTTGTCCTGTGGAGCCTCCAACCTTTAGGATATTGATAGTGCGCTAAGCTGAGAAGACAGTCTTGAAGAATATCATAATAGACTATAGCACGGATATTCTCCGTGCGTAGGGCTTGGGGATCATTCTTCTCAAGCTGATTTCACCCCAAGCCTATCGCTGATTAAAACTGCGAGGGCGATCACTGTCTGGTGCTTTTTCAGGACCCAAGCCGTTTTGAATCTCATCAGGATATTTGAGATAGTAGATGGAGAGATACTTGTTCTACGGTGCCATCTGGCTGTTGACTGAGTGCAGCTTTCATAAAGTAGTTTCTACTTTCATAAAGTTTCATAAGACGTTTTCAATTCATAAAAACAGCCTTGACAATGAGGCATATCGGGAAACTAATGAGCTTATATACCCGGCTTCTCACATAACCCATGTCACATGATAACATGTGACTTGTCGGATTATCAGATGCCCCACATAATATTTTATTCCAATCGGGTTCCTTAGCGCTATCTCCGATTTTCTGAAAAATGCAGTTGTCCGGATTTTTTTGTCGCGAGCTGTATTTTGCCTTAGTAATGCACTGTAATGGTATGATACTGTAGTAAAACAGCTGCAGGCGTGGTTTGAAGCTGCAGCATGTACAACCTTAACTACGATGAAGATCTGCACTGCGTTCGAAGAGTCGTCGCGACGCCTGGAGAATGAAAGACAGCTTTCTCTACTCACCCTCCGAGGTAACGAAGCAAGTGGCATCCGAACTGAATCGGAATCGTAGCTGGGTGAGGTGCCAGCAAGGTTTTTAAATTTTCAAAAATCAAATAAGCATCATCATCAATTCGAATAATCCAATCAAACTTCTTTGTCCACGTGTTATTGACAAAAATAAGGGCAGTTCTTATTTTCATCCAAGTATTATCGTACTCGTCCGATACATTTAGCGACAAATTGTAAATATGCAGGTTGCGCTCTTGAAGATAGCTATCTGTTATGTTCTGCTTACCGAATAAGAATATCAAATCAGTACAGTCTGATCCCCATGTTTTGATGATAGCTTCTTGATGGGTGATGCTTATGGAACGTGTCATAACTAAGCAGAGAAATGTAAAGTTATCTGACAAGTTGCTAATGAAGCGATTCGTCGTTATTAGTTCCGACGCTTTCGTCGAAATTTTAACTGTTGTATTTGCGGTTGCAAATGGTTTATTAACGGCTGCATCTGGGACGTGGGCTACCAGAAACATGTACGATGCAGGGGCAAACGAACTCAGATTGAAGGTTTCCAGCACTTCATTCGAGTATATAGCAAAGTAGATCGTTGTGGTCAAAATTATACAGCCAGCTATGAAAATGCACGATCTTGACCATGACATGGCAAAATCGGAGAGCATTTCATAAATACATGCAAGTTATCGGGTAATGAACCTTATCAGAAAACTGAGCAAATAATCGTACTGACACATGTGATAATAGTACGACTCTCTCTCTAATTGCACAACAGTCTAATACAACAGTACCCTCCCATTTACCAAATCCCGTCGTCCCGCATGGAAAATTGTGCATAAGCTCGGCACGTTAAGCGTAAGGTACCCACACATTGATGCGATCGGCTGCAATAGCAAAGCATTGGAGTAGCTACACGATCAGCGGGATATAGCAAGGTGGTATTGTCGCTGACAGCGCTACACAATTAATATTTGCTGACGTGGAAATCGGTCGCAATATAAGTCTCTAAACAGAGCAAAAATATCGCCATGACAACACGAAAATATGCACCTGCTTCGATGCCATTAGATACACTATTTTGTACAGTTAGGGTGTATCTATAACTACTCTGTTGAACCTGTAATTCGCTTTGACAACGAACAAGTGGGAATCTCCGACTATGCCCATATATATCCCATTCCTTTTAAAATATTTCAAGTGTTATGTAACGTCATGAACTCAAGTTGCTCGCACATTTCTGCATTCTACTTATTCTACAAAACTGTTCTCGCACACGTTTTCGTGAGAATATTTGCTTCATTTGCTCCGCTGGACAAAATATTACGAAGTTATTGTGCTGCTGTTCACTGTTATGACAATAAAGTTTATTACTTCACGAAATGCAAATCAAATAAATAGCGTAATCATAATTAATTTATCTCAATGGAAGAACTGGCAATTGAAGCTTTATAAAAGCTACAGTATGTATACTTGCATGAGTTTCAATGAGTGATCATTCAATTACCACAAATGCTCCCACAGGCGTGCTTTTCTTTGCCAGAAGTTGTCCGAAGTTTTTTCTTCTGGCATTCCAGTTGTCTTTTCCTCTTCTTCATTCGTTGATTCTTCAGACTGGTCTTCCGTTTTGTCTTCACGGTCTTCAGTCTCCGGCTGCTTTGTCGTGTACACTGACCCGGTGCCTTCAGGTTCACCAGCAGGCGGTTGCACAGTCGTGTCGCCAAATTGCACTCCCAATCGTGGCTCCCCCTGAACATTTCGTTTTTGGCGAGCTCCAGGCAGTTTCTCTTGCGACTCCTGTGAGTCCGGGCGTTGAGTTGAAGGCTGTTCTGTCATCTCTGCTTGCTCACTTGCTCCCTGTCCCATCGGTGTATGACGTCGTCGGCGGGTATCCGGCACCATTTTCTCTGGCGCTGCAGTTGATGGCATCTCTGTGGTGGACTGCTGAGTGGTCTGCTCGGGTTGAAGACTGATACCGGGAGCCAAATCTATTTGAACATTTCGTCGTCGACGGGATTCTTGCGCCTTTTTCTCTGGTACTGGCTGTTCTGTTGAGGACTGCTCTGAAGTGGATGTTGGAGTTTCATTTCCATTTGTCGACTGTGCTGTAGTCATCTCGGGCTGCTGGCTCATCTCTTCTCCCATTGACATTTGACGTCGATGGCGAATGATTTCAGCTCCTACAAGAGTCTGTTCTTTCGGCGTTTCAGTTGAGGCAATCTTTGTAGTAGTCCCAGAAGTTTCATCTTTTGTCAAAGACTGTTCTGTGATCGACTCTGGCAGATTGCCCGAACCCTGCTCCAACTGACGTCGGCGGCGCGTTCCTTCAGGTTTCTGCTGATCGCTAGAGTCTGGTTGATTAGTTGAAGGCTGTTTAGTAGTCAATTCATGCTCTTGGCTTATGTCCTCTCCTCTCTGACCATGGCCATGGCGGCGTTGGCGGGTTCCTTCAGACGTCTTCTCTGCTGAATCTCGGTCTTCAGAATACGGCTCCTCAGTTGCTGTTTGATCTTCAGGAAGCAGCTGCTCAGTTGGCCTGGGTTGCCGGTTTCCAACTAGAGCCAGTTCCATCTGCGTATTGCGACGGCGACGGGCATCTACAGGCTTCATGCCACCTGCCGCAGACTCTTCATCAGCCGCGGGTTTAGGCTTAGGTTTAGGCGTAGGCTTAGGCGATGCTGGCTCAGACGATTCGCAATCAGTCAAAGGATGCTCAGAAGTGGGTCGTGGGGAGTTTTCTTCAGTCGAAGGCTGTACAGTCGCCGACTCGGAAAGCTGCGATTGAGTAGATTTATCCAAGCCTGGAACTGCTGCTATTTGCGCATTGCGGCGACGGCGAGGTTCCGCAAGTTTTACGATTGGAGTTGGCTTTTCGGTTGAAGACTGTTCTGACGTAGACTCCAAAGGCTGCTGCGTGGTCAACTCAGGTTGCTGGCTCAATTCCTGTGCCACATCCTTCTCAGCACTTCGTTGCTGGCGGTTGTCTATTGGCTTCATTTCTTCTGGCACTGGATGATCAATGAAAGGCTTTCCAGT
>JAQGAX010001801.1:0-10191 GCA_034698105.1 Plectus exinocaudatus | reverse complement strand
TGGCCTGACCCCTGGGCCACTATTTCTGCGTGGGCTACTATTTTTGCGTGGGCCATTATTTCTTAAAATACGGTATATATATTTCGATAGAGAAATATGTGCTCTTCAATTCTATTTGGGTATGTACGGGCACCTGGTGAACTACTAGCAAACTAGAAAAAATGTGCTTTTATCACAAAAAAACCAAACTGGCGCAATAATTTCAAACTGTATTCAATTTCGTCATTTTGCGATCAAACGATAGTTTATTTTACGGCCTTCCAAACGATATTTAACTTAATATATTTTCTATAATTTTGAACAATTGATGAATAATAAGTATAAATAAATATTAAAATACTTTTAGCTCTCTTTTAAAATCTCGCATATTTTGAAATACTGACTTAGATTCGGGATCAGTGACCAAAGCCATCCCTTCCTTCTCAGTTTAAAGGAAATCAGAGAAACGCTGAAGAAGAGAGAAGTGAAGGGGCGAAATGCCAATGTACTGAAGCATGAATCCGGCCATTAGAAAAAGCGGGTCTTAAATACCAATTTGCCCGTTCAGCATACGTTTCTTCTGCACTACATGTTTCGCACTGATTTTCTCTAACAATTAAACAAGGTATCATCACAAAAGCATATAATGGAGTGTAATTAAAACCCAAAAGCGCAAATTTTGCGCATTCATCAGGCGTTTTCTCCTCTATATTCTGTGTCTCTGAATGATTCCCATGCAAATCAGGATCTTATAAAAAACAAGAGCCGCATGCGAAAACCCATCCTCGTAAAACCTCCCGTAGTGGGCAGTGGGCACATTGCATTCTTCATCACTATGATATTCTACGAACGTGGAGCACGCGTTGCGCGCTCGCAAAAAGATTATAATTTAGATCGAAGACAAAGTTCTCTTCAGCACTTCAGTGAATCTAATTTTCCTCCATGCATATGTATGCATCAATTACCAGTTCATTACGAAGTAAATTGGAACCAGATTCACACCAATCGCACTGTGATGAAGCGAAGAAAAGTTTCCAATTTGACAAAGTAAGAAACCTATGCTGCAACTAGGAGAGTAGCCAGAAACAGAAGAGCGTATAGATTTTCGTTCTTAGAGAAATTTAGAGGGAACCTCTCTCACTTTATTCGGACGAAGAAATTTTTCGTCGGTACTAAAAGGAAATACTTCGGGCCCTAGTCGTGCCGATTTTTAGCATTTCTGGCGAGCCGGTTTTCGGCAATTTGTGGGTCCGGTCACCGATCTCCGAGAACATCTCCGTGATAAATAAATGGCACAGATTTAATGAAAACAAAAATTTAGAAGCAAGTCAATGTGGCGATTTGCGGTTGTGCTAATTCTGGAAAGACTCGTCTCATTCGCTCACTTGAAGCTACCGACGGGAACATGTTTTATTGGGCGTCTCGGCATTTAAGCGCAAATTTGTCAATAACTCGATATTGGGCTCACGCTTTCAATTGTCATATTTGGGAAGTTCCTGGAATAGGACTCAATCATGTCTCACCTGAAAGCTATTGCCGGTTTGTTTCGAGAAAATCTCCATCTATTATACTTTTTAGATAGCTAAGTTAATCGGAATTATTATTACGGTAATTTAAGAGAGTATCATCTGGCGGCATTTGACTGCGTGCTTATTGCAACTGGAGAAACTCTACGCATCGAAGAGATTCGAATAGGCGTCGAACTGTCGCAGAATAAATGCATTACGCCTATCGCATTTATCCGTTCTCGCTGTGATCGCGAACTTCGTCAGAATTACGACGATGCCGTTGATGCAATAACTAGAACAATGGTTAGAAAAGAATTTCTTAAAAACGGTACGGTTGGAGACTTCTCATTTGTATTTGCGCTTATTACAGTAGAATACCAATACCTACAATTTTTTAAATTTTGTATAACAAATTAAAGAGATTTTTCAGGCCACCAAATATATGCCGATGATTTAAATAAGGAAGGAAATTTGAGCAATCAAGCTATTTTCTTTGTCAGTTCCGCGTTTATCGAAAAACGAGAAGAAGACTTCAGATTAAACGAGGACAAATTCATCGAGTTCATAAAGGTGTAGAATGTCATTTGAGCAACTACTGTATTGCAAAAAATGTTTTAGTCAATCGCAAATAGTGCACTAATACAAAGGCGCAATAAATATCGCAAGAAGCTGAGTATAAAGGTACGAATTCATAGTTTGTCCTCTCTTACAACATCTCTCGCTGACATTCAGGAAGATAGTCCAATAACTATCGCATTTTGTGGTCGACCAAAGACTGGCAAGACTAAAATGCTGAAAGCACTTTACAGAAGCATTGCAGGAACTGACTGCATTGCAAGCGCAAGCAAAGCTGCGTATCAGCAGTATCGAATTACTTGGAACGAGCTCAATATTGATTTCTTCGATATTTCTGGCGGCTTATATGATGCAGATTTCTTCTGGTAAAGCAATTAATAATAAATAAAGTTTCATGGTAGGAATCGCGCATTTGTTCGTGATGCAATGAAACTTATCACTAAAAGGTAGCATGATAACAATATGTTGATGAAGTGCAGTCTGGAATGTTATCTGATTGTATGGTTAGATAATAATCAATTGATATTGCAGGAAACAAAAGCTGATGGCATTCGATTGCCTGCTACTTTTTTTGGATGACAATGTCGACGCGATCGATATTCAAACAGCTCTTGAGGCTCAACGTCACTCCATACCGTTTGTATTTGTCCGCTCGAAGTGCGACCTGGTGTTGAACGATCCGCCACCAGAGAAAAAAATTATTGAGAAAAGTATCAAAACACTTTAATAATCTTTGCACCACTCCCAAAAAGTAATCTTAGTTTTGAATGCAATCGGAGCTGTGCAGCGATACCATAAGCACCTGGAACACTATTAGCAAAAACACTTCTCAATGTTTCCGCCGAGGTTCTACTTAGTGCTTCGTTTTTCTGTAGGCTTGGAAGAAATAGGGAGTCGGTGAAGAGCGTGAGGTAGGCATTGCCGGACTATAGTTAAAGGACAAAGTGAGTATGTCCTCTCACTCCGTGCATGTCCCAGTACTGACTGACAGAGCTTTGGCCTTCCAAAGAAAATCACAAAGCCCCCTGCGATTTGCAGCAATACGTTGCCCTCAGACCCTCAAGATCTATGATCCGGCAATGGGAGTAGGTGGGCACTCTTTGTCGTCTGGGAGGGTTGCAAGAGGAAATTTTGGAGGTTTTGGGGGTTGCGCAACGCCCCCAGATACCGACCCCCTATAATTTTTAGTGCAACGTATTCGAATATCCAATATTCGGCGATTTTTTTAAAATAAGGTCGTCAAACATCAATCTCAAGAAAACCATGAACTCCCCTTACCTTCACAAAAAATGTCTGCAATTCCCCAGATTTTTTGATCAAAATTGCAGAACCCTTGGAGGGTTGCGCAGCCCCCACCGTCCACGTCTGATCCCAATATATTGCGATGGATGAGCGCTAATCGCCATTCGCATGTTACCAGGCGGTGACCACGGTCGAAAGTGCCCCAATATTTGAAGCCTCATTCCATACCAATTCATTGTAGTCGAGAAATCAGTGTGCTAATCAAACGTTTCTGTACGCGTTGGCGCCTGTCATATTCTTCCTCTATTATTCATTTTCGCTCTAACGAATACCAGATCCGTAGGAGAAAGAATGTACTGGCAATATCCATACCTCTGAAGCTTTGACCTAACCCATCTCAATGCCGAGCACTGAATGCAATTCTGTTAACTACTAATACAAAATGAGTTTATTTTTGCACTACGAAATGCGAATATTTTTCAGCAATAAGAGCGCATCTTCGTCTATCGTTTTCATCGTATCCCGAAATGACTAACGCTGAGCTGTTTCTTGTCAGCGCCAAAGTATTCAAATCGCCAGAAAGTAAACGGTTCGAGCTGGACGAATCAAAGCTTCGGGATTATATTCTGTTAAAATTTGACGGTGCTGGAAAGAAAAATGTTCGAAAGTTTAGTCGAATGAACTCAGCAATTGACACTGCAAGCCAAGAGTCTGAGCGTAAACTTTCCAATATTCGAATCATTGATGATGAGCAGTACCGACGTTTGTCATATCAAGAGTCTTCAAGAGCAGCACCCTCGTTTGGGTCAAGGAAGCAGTTGCCCCCACCAATTCCCATGAAGCCTGGACGAATAACAAAGGGTGCAGAGGGCCGTCGTGCCACTGAGGAACACCTGCCATCGTATTGAGATTGGCATCCTTAATAAGAAGCCTTGCGCTTCCGGAACTACATTCCTTCAACCGAAAATGTGTTTCCTATAAGTCATTAGGTCCAACTATATTCATAAAAGCCGCGTTTTGGTTGATTATTTATTTTCCTGCAATGCTCGGTTCGCACTGTGTTTTTGGGTGTATTTCATATATTAATTAACGCATTCTTGCATCCGATTCTGGCGACTTTCACGTTGTCATTCATCCCTTTGTCAACCAGAGATATCATCGATAAAATGCGATCAAATAAGGCAAAGTACGAGCAAAACTTGAGCTCATAACCTTCGTCTTTGCCGCGCTTATACAAACAAATGAGCACCTTTTCATGTTTGTTCATTGGGGTAATGTGTGACTATGAGCTAAATATGAATGCGTGCTACACATGACCAGCTAAAGAGAATGACAAACATGAGCGTACTCCTTATCACGTATGTAGTACTCCAGCAAATAACTTTACAAGCACTTGTAAAAGTTATTTCTAGAGTACTACATGTGCGGCAAGGAGCACGCCCATGTTTGCATTCTCTTTATCTGGTCATGTGTAGCACACACCCATACTTACCGTCCCACCCATTGAACGTTGGCGAATTTTTGTAATGCTCTTCTGTTTGGAGGGACTTTGGTTTGATTAAGTCTGTATGCAGCTCAACGGACACTGACTTCATACAAACAATTAATGGAGACATACTTTTCTTGGCAGCGTAGGGTTGAATTTTGAAGGCCGTTAATTGTTCCGGGTGGACATCTCAAAATGTAGCTTTTGCACTTGTCCACCTGGAGGAGACTTTAACCCAAAGTTTCTTTCGATATAATGGGTGGTTCATAAAGTACGTCACGCTTCGGGAGGGGGAGGGGGTCTGAGAAGGCCTGTGACAGGTCCGTGACGTGACGCACGTGACGGTGGGGGGTGGCGCGCCATCTTGGCAGGAGAACAATGAGCTGTCAATCACTTTTTCTCAGCCATCGTCAGCTAATTAAGGTCAATTGGCTCAACGGCCGATAATGTATGGTAGATGTATGATAATAAGCGAAAAACGGTTCCTTTTGTCAGTGAGCGAGCGAGTGAGGCGTATCGAACAAATGTACTGTAGGTGCGTGGCGTTACAGGGGGGGGGTGGTAAGCGACAGCGTGACGGACTTTATGAACGGCCCCTAAGTTTACAGGGTGATAGGAATCTGAAAGCCACGGCACATCTTTGTTTATGGTTTTAAAGTCTTCTTGTTGATAATGTACACATGGTGTGTGTCATATTTGAAATAATAATCATTGTTCCCCATGCTTTATATTACAAGCTTGGATCGAGCAAGGCAACTTTCTTTGGACGCCAAAGAGTACACGTTCTGTGGTTCTGTCGCCCCAATTACTAGTAGATCAAACCCCAATCAATCAATAGTACCGTATTTTAAGAAATAATGAAACTGTGATATATTATTTAAGACGGTATCTCGGATGAATGGATGGATTTTGCTCCAGCTAGCGCCCTTTACATCTTTCGCCCATTGGGTATCCCCAGCCCAGACAGGGGCGTGGGGGGTTATGTGGGGGGTTAACCCCCAAGGGGTCCGATAGGTATTGGAAAACAGTCGACCATAACCCCCCAAGCCCAAACCGGTGCCCATGCCTGCCTCAGCCACGTAGCTGTGCTTGTGCTTATTAGGCGCGTCAGCGATCGTAGCTTTTGAATCCATTCCGAATACTACGCATCGTACATAATCTGCACACTACTTGTTCAGATTTGGACATGATACTCTGCTTGGTCTGAGCATTCATAGCATGATCAGTCTAGTATCATTAATAAAGTATCATTATCATTAATATCATTAATCATTAATAAATGTGCTATTATTATCATTATCATTAATGTCTGAGTATCATTAATAAATGTGCACAAATATCTGTGCGGTTTATATACAATACGTTGTATTGCAATATTGGAATGGAATCAACAGCGACGACCGTTGATACGTCTAATACTTCATTTGCATGCTAAAATGAAGCGCAAAAGAAACTAAAGCAGCTGCCTACACAGAATTTCTACGCTTCACAAAACTGTCGCCACGTGTGATCTTTTCCCATTGCTGATCAGTGAGCAATATGCTTTGACTAGCTTAATTCAAAGAGCAGATTTCGTTCGTGCGCCATGAGACAGTAAATACCTATCGGTTGCGTTCCGTCCACGTGTCCAGCGTATCTGGGCTTAATGACGGATGTTATGTCACGCGAATATGAAAGGCACATGTCGGAGTCGGAAAATGTTCTCACTCTCTGAACTTCAATGTACGCAATTCAAGAAGGTTCAAACGATTCAGTATGAACGGCTCATTCCCACATTCTATCCAGCGCAAATTTCTTTTCTCTTGCAGAGAGGGGTATTACTGTAGATCAGTAAGAGAAATACGGAATTCCCCATTCAGGTTTAGCGGCACGTGACATAACTGTACCGTGGCCAAAAGTGGCGGATATGGTTGCAAAGTTTCACCAGGTTCAAAACGGGGAAGGGTTGCAAAAATTTCTAACTCCAGCCAAAAATGTTCTATTTTTTGCGATCCTTCTACAAGAGTTAGGGCATCCCTTTAACCGGGGGCAGGGGAGATCCCCCGATCGGACCCCCACGCAGTGGCGGAGAAAATTTTTGAATTCGTGCCAAAATTCCAACACAAAGGTACCTTCCCCTCCCCCGAGTACCCCAGATGGCAAAAATTTCCTCCATATCCCCCCAGCCGTCAAACCGTGTCCATGTCTGGTAAGTAATGGTTGCAATACTACGTATGGTGTACTGTGTAGTATAGCGATTCAAATGCGGCGATCTCATTGTGATCGCCACACTTCAGATTGCAACACAATTCCCGATGTGTCTGTGATAGAACTCTTATTACAGTCAGCCACACTTAGCTCAGAGCCATGAGTATCGTATACTTAAGCCCAAACGCATAATTGAGAATCAGGTTTGAAACATTTTGGAATAGTTATACTACGGTATTACGCGCAAGTGCAAAAAATGTTCAACAGACTAAACCATTCCAAACAATTTGTTCATATTTGGCGCGCAACCCTGCAAAATTATTGATTTTTCCCTGACACGCTTATGCATTTGCGTGCGGCTCTCGTTTTGGTGTGGCCGACTGTACGTTCTGTTACACTTACGGCTGCTTTGGATTGTTCATTTATTTCGCGTTCTTGTATCACGCAAGTTCTCTGTGTGCGCAAATACTATATTTCAAACAAAAATTGATATAAGTTGTCTTGCAAAAAACGAAAAAAATACTAATTTTCAATCAACCATTTCCCGTGTAGTCAATTGTTGCGGAGTTCCTCGTTGTGGATCATCTTGCTGAATGGGAGTTCCTTAGGCATGGAAACATCCTTGTTCCGATGGCATTTAAGGTGAGGTATGTCGCAATGGTAGCCATGAGGGCAGCAGTGGAGCTGGTCACGGCAGCAGACGGCATTGGGTAATGGACAACAAATTACGAACGCACCTAAAAATTCAAATTCCTTGACTGTAAAGACACAAGCGCTGAAAAGACGCTAGTGCTAGTACCGCTGTCGCATCCAGTCTGGCCGCTGGGGCACCGGCCAGAAGCGAAGGTGATGATGGCAGCGGCTGAAAATTGAAGCGCTGTGTCGGTATATAGCGGACAGAATGTTTAAATGTAAAAAATGTCGCAAACGACAAGAAAATTTGAGTTTATGGGATAAAACAAATGCATTTTAGTGAAAAACGTCCTTGCTTCGGAAAACATATTGACTGTCGTGATGTGATACATTTGACGTGACGATTGTTTTATGAACGATTAAAATAGGTTGTAATACAGTAACTCACCAAGGATGACAACTGTGAGCGTGTTCATGATGAACGTCTCTGTAAGAGCTAGCAAGATTGGACACGTAGCAAAGAGGGTTGGTTGTATTGCACAGTTGTATTGCGTTAAATTACGTAGTTATGAAATTCAGGTATTAACTACGTTATGAAAAAATGATACCTGAGTTTACCTTAGTATTCAGTTATCCAGAATACCGTATATTGTTTCTTGGAAAAAACTACGTTATGATACCTCAGTTTACTTGACAAAAACTGAGCTAAAATACGGCAAATAACGGAGTTTTCGTGAAAATAGCTCAGATATTTACTCTGGTAGCAGATTGCTACGTAGCGGCAAAAAATTTAAGCTTTTTGGAATCTGGCGACTTTTTCTAATGAAGAGGTCGCCAAAAATGGACAACCAATGTGCAAAATATACTTGAGAACGGAGTTTTAATATCAAATACCTTACTTTGTTGTTCTGTCAAAAATAATAACTACGCTATGAATAACTAAGCTATCACACAGCGAAAATACCATAGTTAACGTACCTGAGTTTCACTTTCTCAAGAATACAACTGGTTGGGAGCTGAGAAGTGACGACCAGCAAAGCAACCCACAATATTTATATTCTTCTCGCTGGGCTGTCAACACATTCCTCAATCGTTGATATTGTTTCTATTAATAGTGGATGCACCCGAAGTTATTGAAAGACTATATTCGCTGTTTTTCGCTTGCGTTCTTCGACTAATGTGACTTCGATCAAAAGTGGTCCCGAAATTAGTCCAAAACGATATCAAGTTCGTGAGAAACTTTCTTTCTTCTCCGTCTGCGCTGCAAACGACGTAAACAAGCAAAGCTGACACAGGCATTTCTTGTTGCGGCCCACCAAATTTTTCGCCTTTTATTTGTTGAGTTAGTCAAAGACCGTATCGAGCTCGTAAACAATCAAGCAAAGCTGACATAGGAATTTCGTGTTTCGGCCCATTCGTGCTCCGTACCAAATTTTCGGCCCCAGGGCCGGTCCCTGAACATCACTGGTTTCAAAGCAATTTGCAGCGTTCCAAATTGCGCTGTTACACTGAACGACGACTTACAGGGTGTGCCAAAGAAAAAATTCAAGGCTCGTTTTAGCCATGCGGTGAGACGTGGGGCGGGGCCCACCCAATGGGGGTATGTCCCTTTCCAGTAAATTTTTGTGGGAGGAGTTTGACCACCCACGTTGACCGGCTTTCGTGGTGGGACCCGAAAATGGGTCTTTTTTGGGACCCTCGAGACGGTTCTCATTGTAAAGCGGGGAATGTTGCGTTTCAGCTGATTTTTTGCACATCGCTTACAAAAAAATTTGCTAATTTCCCCCCATAAAATTCCACTGATGGTCGTCATTTGCGCAAGTGGAGAGCTTCCAAAGTTTTTTGATCCCGAAATATTTTCGTGAAGACTGCGCGCAATCGACTGCCATTCTTTCCCCATAGGGGGTTTTCCGATTCCAACAACGTTTTTGGATGGTTCAGAAGATGGGGTATCCAACAAGCATCGATTTACCCAATTTCCAGAATTTTTCACTTTTTCCTCCAGGACCTCCAAGGCAGAAAACGGTCAAGAAAAATCGCGTACAAAAAAATAAATTTTGTTGAGTGTAATCACTTGTCAAATCTGGGTTTCTTTTATGGGCAAGCGAGGTGGACGCACCTGCAAACGTCCGTGGTGCACTGCGCGAGCTCCTACCAATAGCGAGTGAAAACAACTTCGGTTTTTTTATATCGGGAATAGTCACCGTCATGCTATCAAATTGGACAACGGTGAAAAAGACTGTTTGGCGTCCTACAACGAATGACCTGTAGATACCGTAATTCGATTACGTATAACCAAATATAGACGCTACTTCACGAAAATCTGTTACAAAACATGTTATGATCCTAATTAATTTTTATTTAACGATCGATTTCCAATTTCATTTTTAGTAAGCGCCTTTTTATAGGCATAGGCTTAGGCAGGTGTACGAGGGACGGCAGTTCCCACACAGAGGGAGAGAGCGGAGCTCCTTCCCGCTGCGTTTTTGGAGTATCGTCCACATACCTTACATCCACAAACACAGTGACAGTGTGACAAGCCGACCGGTCTGCCAGGCGGCAACGAGTCTGGTCATCTGC
>JAQGAX010001800.1:0-10192 GCA_034698105.1 Plectus exinocaudatus | reverse complement strand
AATCGAGGCCTGGATTTAATTGCGTTGCCTGAGTATCAGACTTTCGGGGCACGTCAGTACAAGTCTGATCCGCCGTGACACCCGTTACAGGTATGTTTGAAACTGCGCTCTTTACCACCACCCACCACAGATAAGTTTATACCAGAGCTGAACAGGCATCTGAGCGTTCGAGGTCAGGAGGTTTGAACCTTTCTTGCGAGGGGGTAGTGGTGGCAGTATTTTGAAATTTCAACAAAACTATTGTAACACGGGGAATATAAATTTCGGCGGGAAAATTTGAATTTTCGCAAATTTTTTGCCTCCTCATTCAAAATTTTTGTGAAAGGGGACGCAGCCCCCTGATTACCAGGTATGGTTCGTTCCTTTTACATCTCCCTTAGTATACTATACCTTGTTGTGTCTACGTCCTGCAACGATTCGACGCCAAGAGCGCATTGGTTTTCGTAATAATCGCCATTGACCGAAGAAACGAATCGCTCGCCACCCATTTCCTTGTCGGCACCGTTCATCGCGCAGTTCTTTGTCGCCACATAATAGTTGATCGAAGAGCAGAGGAACTTTTTTTCTGCTGTTCTCTTCTGGCACACCTGCAGTGTAAAAAACAGTGACGATTTATCAAAAGAGCGCGAATCGATGAAAAATTGAAAGTTAGGAGGCATTCATAGTTTCTCTAACTCGTTTAGTGAGCACATTTAGAGGACTTGAAAGGGCCTGTTACACTATGCACGTACTGTGGGAGGGATTGGCTTGGTTCAGGTATTTTTCCCGCAAAAATTCGACTTAGCGGGAAATTTGAATTTGAATTGCCGCCAATTTTTTCAATTTTGGGACGAGTTTCAGAGGGTTCTGGTTCTTTCTCAGGTTGGGGTCTCAAGGCGCTTCCAGAGTCCCCCATTTACATGTACGGAGACTGATTATCGCGTCCCAAATACTACTGCATCACATTATTTGGAACACGTAATTAAGTAAGTGCTTTGCAGCTAAATCCAAGCTGCCCAGCTCAGCAAGCTCACGCTGGCTTATTTCATGTTTTGCCAAAACGTACCTGTAGGCACGCGTCCAAGCTCAAACCAGCAATCCGTTCCTCTTCGAATCCTATGAGCTCCTTGTCGGGAAATCGGACGAAGCACCGGATTTCTTTTCCATCCGCATCTTTCGATGTTATTCGCGTAGAGGCGCCGTCAGAAGGAGCCGCGGGTAAGTCACTGATTTGTTTTCCAGTGGGTTCCTCCAAGGCACTAGTCGCTGGTTCGTTTGGTTGCTGACCTAAAATGATATCGAAGTTGAGACGTTGATGGACATTCTTTAACTGCTCTCAAGACAATAACAATGAGTTTGGAGGTTGGGTTGGTGTAACGAGCGAAACTTTCACTTTGATTAAAAAACTTCCGTCGACTCGCAGGAAAATATTTTGTAATGGGGCTTTTTCAGATTCGGATGGTTCATTCGGAAAAACCAAGTACGTCGCAAATTTATTTTGGGTTACTGTATACCCCACCTATGACCGACGTAGGAGGAGCGAGGATAAGCCGGCGGCTACAAAAGCTGACAATAACATCGTTTTAGGTAGATACCCAGATCACCTCAGAGAGTTTTATGGAATGTGCGGTAAAAATTTCAATATATCCATACCAACAGTTTGAACAGTGCGAATTCGCGACTGGCTAACTCTGACGGTAGTTGGTGCGCCGTCTTCGTTCTGACTGAGTACAAACGTCTGGTCGATTTGTCTTCGCTGAGGAACAGCTTCGGCTACTCCTTCATTCAGAGGCGAGCCTGATAAAGTACATATGGGAAATGGCGCCACGTATAGGGAGAGAGAAAGATTATACCACCGCTATTAACTGGACGGAAAGTCTAAATCTGGATAGTTCAGTCTACTTAGTGTCATGTTGGGGTTGACCCGCGAACCATATATGTAACAAACAGGTGACGAAAGTTGAGAGAGGGTCCAAGAAAAAAAATCTGTATAATCAGGGTCAAAATTTACATAATCAGGCTAAATTTTTTGGCAGGAATTCAAATTTTTGCCTGATTATGCAAATTTTTTGAAATTTTGGTCCATTTTCAGGGGGTTTTGGCTTTTTTCTCAGATTGGAGGGGGGTTCAGGTTTTTTCTCGGGTTACGGGGAACCAACCTACCCCCAGACTACCCCCACTTACATGTATGCCACCAACCCCACCGGCTAAAAGGAAATGATTTTTCTACCAGTCATGTAAATTTTTGCCTTCAAAGCATTATGTTCTCGTCTCCATGACGTTATTTTGCGCGATTCAGATATTTCTTATTCTACTCCGTTTCATCATTAAAGACCAGTTGGTCGATTGTAATCGGACCCGATATGGTTATTTACGCCCAATCGACTACTATAAGAAGTCGCGACGAAACCCCTCAAAGAGCAAGCGAATCCTACCAAGGTTCGCATTAGTCCGTATTCGTCTCCGACTGTCACCGCTGACTGTTGGAGATGAGATCAGACCAACTCGTCTGTTCTCTTCGACCTGCCGCGGCGGTGCAACAACGGCGGCGTCTTGATTCAGGAAAGGGGAAACCGGCGGTTGCGCAAAATTTTGCGGCGTCTGCTTGACACAGGCGTTTTCGTAGTAGTCTACCAGGGGCCCTTGTGAACGCGAGAACATTTCCGGTTTCTGCGTTCGGCTTGTTGCGCTGAGGACACAGTCGCGCTCTGTGGTGTACCTGAATGTGAAAAGATGGCTTTAGCTTTTGATGGCTTCAAAACAATAAGAAAATTGTTGAACGCCGGGCGCTCTTGGGCGAGGGAAATGATGTTCAGTGGGTTGTACTGTATTCTACATTGAGATTAAGAAAAGCGTCCCCCATGCAGAGATGCAAAATAGAGATCATGTTACTTGAGGGTCTGCTCAGGTTTGAGATTTTATTAGACCTGCAGCCATATAACTCCAATCAACCACCTATTCAATTATTATTTCCGCCCATGTCAAAACTGACTAATCACCGCACTTCCCGTCATTTTAATTGCAACAGTCTTATAAAAATGATCTCTTGCATGTTTTCTCTGTGAGACTCTAACCGGGCAAAACTGATTGAATTTATAATCAAGGCAGGCAGATGCTTTGTAGGAATCGTGAAAATGAATTGAGATCAAAGTACTGGTCTAAAACCTATGATGATAAATATGTAATCTATGGGTCAGAGTAGATTATAAAAGGAAGGTGGCTGATAGCGGCTCTTTACCCAGTGATGTGCCTACTTCGCAGATAATTGAACTTCTAGCATTTCTTTGAATTTCAATGAAACTTCGTCATTTTGCATATAAATTTAAGTTTGATTTTACCTGGTATAGAACTTGACCGAAATCGGTTAAAAAGATGAGTAAATTATAAGCAAACAGATCAGTGGCATTTTTGTGACCAACCCTTTATACACAGTAATATTGCGAAATTCAAGAAACAGATTAAACATCAAAATTCAAGACAAATGCAGGAAAAGTGCTGGAATAGTGCACATATGATACTTTCCCCATTACGGTCGTACTATGCCCTAAACATTCTCTTTAATTTCGCCTCCTATCTATTTACGAATTCAATTAGTGCAATTTTCTCCATCTATCTCATTTTGTCCTTACTTTTACGCGCGCTCTCATTTTACTAGCCAGTACATCGGTGATGCACTCTTGAATCGAATGAATTTATTCGCATTTTAAATTCAGTTACGTTAGGTTACGGAAGGAATTCTTGCTTGACGTAGCTTGCAGTTTCATTTTGAATGCGTCGAATAGGCGGACGCCATTCGCGCCGAAGTTTAGGACGATCAGAAGTACAGTGTATCTAGGATGAACTAGTAATCCCAACTGCTAAAATTACAAGTTCGGGAAGTGCAATGATTATAATTACAACGGCCGTGATTACTATAGTTTTTTGAAATAGGTCCTAAGAATATACTGTAGCAAACAAACGGTTTGCATTCCCATTTGCAGAGAAGTACTGTAGCCATTCATCTGATGTGCTACTGACTCAATTTAATTCTGCGTGAAATATTTCAGGCGGCGTTGAAAAATGTGCAATGTAACTAATATGACGATGGCTGGACTCTCACCCGGTTATCCTTTGTTCCAAGTCATCTGCATGTATATTTGCTTTGTTGGAGCGGTATTTTGCGTCTTACTCAACGCTCTCGTTATTATATTGCCATATATAAGCAGAAAGGAAGTTATTGGTCATTATATATATTACTTGCATAACCTGGCTTTCGTCGATATCATTGGAGCACTGAATTACGTCATGCAAGGAATGAGAGTGTTCATCCCATATCCGTCTAAACCTTGGGTAGGCTATTCCTTTCCACAAAAAGCGACTTGAAAATATGTTATTTCAGTTCTTTCTCTAATATTCAATACTCCCTTCGGGTTTTCATTACTTTTCATTTCATATTGAATGATTTCATTATGAAAATAGTGAAAGATAAAACTTTTGCAAAATGCCTTCCAGTAGTCGCAATATTTCTAGATTTCGTTGCAGTGCCAAGAAAGGACAATAATATCGCAGTTCATAAATGAATTCTGTGTCTCGTAAATGACTGCGTTTGACATTCTCAATTATTTCAGAACTACCCTACAGCTCTATTTTACTTCAACATACTACCCAGACCGTTTTTCACAATGGCTGCGCCCTGCGCCCTGATTATCATGGCCATTCATCGTCGTTTAGCAGTAGACTACGGTAATCATCCAACATTTCGCAAATTTTTCAATCCTTCAGTCATCATTTTCTATTGTATTGCAAGCGATCTAGTTTGCTTCGCACTGTCGTATCTGAATAATGTAACTTACAAGGGTACAGTATCTTTAGTTGCAACCATCCTACAAGATCTTGAATCAGGGATTCCCATTTTCGGTATAATTTTCGTCACAATTATTGGATTTGATACGTACAGAAAAGTAAGACTGCATAGCAAAGCTGTATCCAATACTTTGGACGTTGAAAAACTAAAGGAGCACTCGAGTGTGGCTATGTCGTTGCTTGCCAATACTGCGATTCAGTTTTTTTGTCGCTCCCCATACAGTATTTTTGTCTACCTTGCGATGAATTGGAAAGATGAAGTTTTCTGCAATGTACCAGCGCAAACAATGAGTAGTTTGATATTCCCGCCTTTTTTGCTGACAATGCTTACTTGTATACTGACCCCAATTATGACAATCATAATTGTGAAGCCATATAAGCGTTCCTTGCTTCGTGTTAAAGCCATTCTGCTTGGGGAATCGTCAACCAAGCTGACAAAGATTTTATCAAATAAAGCAGCAAGCACTACCAAGTGAATTTTGGGCTCAGCTCGCAGCAGCAAATTATCAGACAAACCTGACTGATGTTAACGGTCATAAGTATTTCCTTTTCCTCATTTCTATTTTCAAGTGTTCGTTCTTATTGATATTGGTAAACGATCTGCTTTATGGTCTTTAGGTGATTGTGTTGTTACTTTGCGGCTCTTTGAAATATTTCGCAATCATATAAATTTGGTTGCTTAAAAATTAAATACAAGAATGATCTACCATTGCATATTTTGTACATTATTTGAACGAAGTTCAATAATTCGCGTGCTCCTCGCGTCCTATTTCATTCTTCATTATCAGCTATGAGTTTTTGGTTCTCATCGTTTAGTAATTTGTAGAATTGGTCACTTTCTACAGTTAAACTGCTGAATTATATGTACAGTATCTACGTCTTAGGTTTGCAATAGGTGCCGGATTCTCCAAACAAGCCTCCGGCAATGGATTATTTAAGACTAATGGAAAAATTTCCTCTCCATGCGACTTAGCAAATCACATGAGATCAATAGGCAATGAACGACAAATAATATTATCAAATATCGACTCAGATAGGCAGGTGATACACATTTTGATCTGTGGCGAATCAAACTATCACGCAACGGAACTCTTTCGGACCTATTTGATAATTGTTTATGGAGGAAAGAAAGTACAGGTGAAATTCAAGAGAGTGGGGACAGTATTGAAATCGAATTGAGCGCAAATTTATGCATTTCATAACCACAATAATCCTACAAGGAGAGGCAGAAAACGAGATGCAGCGCCCAGTTCAGGGGAAATAAAGCACAATATGTAAAAAAACGTGCAAGTTTTTGCCTGCGGCTCTCAAAATAAGCAAAATATTCGCCTGCGGCGCTCTCCTAATCATGCCCTGGGGGCCACCAGAAATTTTTGACCTCAGATGTTCACAACCTAGATGTGGCCCTGACCTGAACCCTACCGTACTAATTATCCCTCTTATACGGGTACCCCATGTCCGCCGTCTCTGATGCGCATCCTTCATCATACTCCCAGTCCCTTCCTACTTTCCCATCCTTTCCCATGCTACATCTTACACTGACTGAAGATAGTTATCACTTACCACATTAGAGACGCGCATTCGAAGCCATAGTTGGCTTGAGAGTGTCTGCAGTGCCACATACAATCCATCGGCGAATTCAAAATAGGCAGGTACATCTCGGCAGAACCAATGAGAAATGAGCCCTTTTCCACGACAAAACATTGGGCAAATGACAAATCGATCGCACGGGGGAGTTGCTGTGATCGAGCATCCTTCATAGTAGACAGCAGAAAGACGCTGCAAACACAAATCATCAAGTACAATTCTTTTCAACTACTGAATTCAGGACTCGATTCATCGTTGATTGGAATGGGGGGCGTGCCCTTGAGACCCAGACTCAGCTCAGCGTGAACCCTGGCGAAGGTAACCGTATCGGTCGATACCGTACACATTTTGCGTTTGGCGGAAAAGGAAACACGCAGTGTGCTGAAAATGTTTCCAACGTGCGACCTGGAAGACGTCAAAATTAAAGATAATTAGGTCTTCAGCTCAAAATATGGCGGTCAATTTTTCTACTAGCAGTCACGGGATTATCAGTATTACGTCAGTATTACGCAAACCGGAATGATTTTCTTTGGCCAAAGTGCAAACGAACCCGCGCAAGGAAACCTTTTTGAAGACACTGTATTGATGTGAGGGGTACCACACATTCGGACGCTCGATTTATCTATTCGGTTCGGTTTCTGACTATGTAGCGGTAAACCTTTGTACCTGTGAATGTTGTTCGTTAAAGGGGATTATCATTTTTATTCAATAAAAGCATCGCATATAGCGATCGAAGATCGGTTTGCAGAATTTGCTTAAAGATTTGCAGATGCTAGCAGCCAAAAAAACGAGACTAGTATTAACTGCCACTCAAAGGTATGATTGTCACGTCTAAACCATTCGGCTGACAGGTGATCGTTATAAAAGATATTTGCCTTGTACACAACAATGACGACCACTTAGATTGTTATACAGTAGGCGACTTATCGTTATAACCTACATCGCTTTCACCCATAATAAATAATGCACTTCAAATTCGGCTCCATAATCCTTATTTATAATGATTATATTAGCAAGCACATAGCTTACCTAGTGACAGCAGCACTTGCCATTGATACTCGACCAGTCACCATGATGACGAGAACGTATTTCGTGACAAGAATAACAAAAAGTGAAACGGCAGCGAAGGCGGCAGGGCGGGTCGATTGACGGCGGAACGATTTGGCCACTGAACAATAACAAATAACGACGTTGTACGAGACGGTGAAACGATCTGGTCCAATCGGCCGTGACTGCGGGGCGGCGGGCCTTTCTTGCCCGGCCTTTTATGAGTAGAGGAGCGCCAGTTCTGTATTGGGTGACATATGAGATGTAATATGCACCAGAGGTTATCACAGGAGGGCTGAGGGGTAATATTACTTCCAATAACTTTTAATTTTTTCTTTGTAACTTTTGGGTATGCTTCATAATGGTTGAATTTGTCACCCTCCCCCACCCGTTATCGGTTTCTGGCTACGCGCCCGTGCCTAATGGAAAATAACTTGCCAGATGCATGACCTAATGCACGTAAAGAATTAAGAAAAATGATCAAATATCCTCCAACCAGCGACGGTTGTCTATGTTTTGTGCACCAGTCCAGCGCTGGGCGAAAAAATTGCTTCATACACAATATACCCTACTCTAACAAAGGTACGCATTTTTCAGCGTCACCCTCCACCGACAGCGGCGTTTTGCTTTATTGCAAACGTTCGTCTCATTTCAATCCGAAGGTCCACCTACTTCTCGCCTCGTCTTCGTCGACATTGTTGAAGAACGCTCGAGACCGCTCACCTTTGTGTCATTGTACGAGTGTCCTAACCCTCCCGCGCCCGGTCTGTCACCAGCGGAGAGAAGGGGGCGACCAAGTCGGCCAATCTACCTCCGCATCTCATCAGCACGCACCTTTCTCATGTCGGCGGAGTCCAACAATGCCTCACCATTCACTTCAATCACTCTGAGGAGAAAGTGATGACAACGTGTCAGTCGGCTGGTACACTAATGCGTATCACGCGTGGACGTAGAATTGCGGCAAAAAATGCAATGGAGACGAAGGGAACTGGTTCGAAGTTTGCGCATCAAAGATCGCAGCGAATGGAAGAATTTGAAGGGCAACAATAAGCTCGAACTCTGAACATCATGGATGGACCCTAAATGAGGAATCAAGCATGACACCGGGTTAGAGTGGAAATCCGTTAAACACTGGATTCATGGGCCCAGAGTAGGTGAATGTCAAAACAACAGTACAGTATAATACTACAGTATTTCTTAGAATAAGGTATATTCTCGATGACAACTAGTGCGCTCTCTACACGAGACGTAGTAGTCTGAGAGAGACTTTTAAACGAACGGTCTTTTAAATATAAGCAAAAGGCTATTGCAAATGAGGTAATTGCAAAAATTGTCGTTTTGTCATCCTTCAGCGCAGCGCGTAACCACTTGACCACGCGCCCGCCATCTATCTGTAGCGTAAACGTTCACTACATTCCACTCTTGCTTTAATAAGTTTTAATATGGCACCCTACATCAAATGTGATGTGAGAGTTATAAACGAATCTAAGAAAACGAACGGTTGCTGAATAATTGGAACATTCGCTATTCATCATTCCCTCTGCTTCTTCTTTAAAACTTGTTAGCGACGACGACCCAAATTATGAGGACGGCAATCGCTTGGGATGATGCAGAAACCGCTCGAGTGGCGGACAAAACTCTTTTGACATTGGCAAACGTTCGGTATGCATTTTCCGTCACAAATATTCAGTTTGATGATCGAATTCGATGGTTTTTCGTGAGGATCATAGTTGAGACATTTTTGTTCACAGTTGCTACCGCACTCCTTAAATTCTTCATTGAGCGGGCAGCTTTCTGAAAAAAAGAATTAATATCACGCTTTAATGTGCAAGTAGAATAACAGAATAAGTAACCCAAGCAAATCCTTTTAACCGTGTTGTTGAGCAACTCAAAAGATGAAAGAATACGTATGAAAAGATATTCAGAGGCGCTGTGCGATATCTGGTAGTCAGAAATAGTGGGCACGGACCCTGCCCTCTCTGGGGATTCGCATCAGACAGAATTTGCAAGGCATTAAGGTGCTCGGCCAGGATAATATTAGATTCGATGCCCCTTGACGATACCAGAAGATTATTTTTAAATTATTAACGAACAGAATGACGTAATTATCCACGTTTCTTGTTTATGTAAGTGTTTATAACAGTGTTGAAAAAATTTCATCAAAAAATAAGCATACTATCGTTAGTAGTGCACTTTCCATTAACACATTTTTGGCCTTCGTCGCAGCTTACTGTCGCGCAAGTATTCAAGCAGCTCGACAGACCAATAGCGAAAATCTGAATAATAGCAAAAGATATCGACAAGTTAGGAGAATTGCTGAACTGAAACCGCTTACAATGATTAAGACAAAACGAATGCAGGTAAGGTAAACCATTTTCATTTCAAGGGAGACGCACTTGTTTAAGTTTTCACCTGGATAGTACAGTGTGCGCCTCACGAAGATGTACCTGTTCAGGAAAATCTTTTGGTTTCGGTTTTCACGACACGGTTCTGGAATTGCATTCGTGTATTATCAGAAGAAATACGGTAGTCACCCGTACTCCTATTCAACGCTATCCATTTAAAGCATCTATGAGTATATAAGAGAAGATTAGTCAGTCAACGCTGCACGCAGTGCGGGTAGACTGCACAAATGCAAGTAAACAGATTTCCTTTCCGTCTTGCGCATTGCAAGACGAAGTGAACAGTGTTGTTGATTTCTTAAAACAAGTCTCTTTTGGGATTGAGACGCCGTGTC
>JAQGAX010001799.1:0-10194 GCA_034698105.1 Plectus exinocaudatus | reverse complement strand
GGAATAAGAGGAAGGCTATCTCTACCTGTTACAATTTTGATTCAGTCAGCTTACTTTATCAGTGATTAGTCAACAAAAAACGTGATTCAGAACGGAACCGAGGAGGAGAACAAGCCGATGATTGGCGAAAACGAAGACGAACAAGACATACTCGATAGGACGAAACTAGTCCGCTTTCCTCCCATCATCGTCTTCATATTTGTTTTCGTGTACGGCATGGTCGGCGCCTACTTGGTGCACACCAGAGAAGCTCACTGGTCCTACACCGAATCGATGTACTTTACGTTCATCAGCATTTTGACAGTCGGTAAGCGATCGCTTTTTGCGCTGTAAGGCTGGCTGAAATGTGTAGCGACACTTTTGCCGTGGTCATATTGTCACAAAAGAATGTTTCATCGTTGACAGATACCGTTTTCGTTGGTATTTCTTCTGTTAAACGTCCAAATTTTTCAACGCTTGGTTTTGAATCAGCTAGCCATTTCAACGTTGCACTTATTGTCCATTTTGAAATATCCAGGTTTCGGAGATTATCGTCCAACACCTCACAATCTGATGCCTTTCCTCGCAATTGTGATTGGTGGAATCATTCTGACTACAATGTGTATGGACGTCGTCGGTCGGATGTACCTCAAAGAAATCCACTACCTTGGTCGCAAGCTGAAGACCAACAACCCCTTCTACCTGCTGCGCGAGGCCAAGGCCAGACGTCGACGTCAGGCTCTTGCAGGTCCGTGACATTCTACATTCTTCAAGATCTTGCAATCAAATAAAAGTCATCAATTAGGGGAGTCTAATGGAGGCAAAGTCAGGCTTTCTCGGCGGACATTAGGAATGTATCCGTATATGCCCTACTGGCAATAGACTTCAGTTTTCTTGACCGCCTGCAAATGCCACTTGGATAATACTTCCACTATAAGGCCGATCTAGTTATTCATTAAAGGCCATCATCAGTTTCACAAGCTATGCTCTTTTACAGGATTGCTCGCTCAACTTGCACGCGGCATGATCTTCGCTCATCGAAACTATGCAGAATTATCGAAGAAGAAAGAGAAAAAGAAGAGAGAGAAGCGTCGTACCTCTCACGTTTGTGCGTTGAACTACTTCACTTTTGAATTACTGCTTCACTTCGTCATCTTCAGTGCCAGATCAGAAGTTTATGTTCGCCAGGCAGCCGCCCGATGCGCCGAGAGACTGCCAGGTGGTCAGCACGTCGGCCTACAGTGTCCGTCTGGCCTGGGCGCCTGCATTTTCAAGCGACAACGAAGTCAGCTACAACATTCGCTACAAGCTAAAGTGAGTGCAATTTTGGTGGCGTACAGTATTTTTCTTTTCAGCAGCATTTAAAAGGACGACGAGTTTTGTTTTTTGTTCAAATTTGAGGTTGAGGAAATGGTTCGGCATTTAATGTTCCTGGGATGATAATTTCAATAATCCGGTGAACCTACCAGAAATGGGAATGAGTTTGGTCCTGCCAGGCGCGAAGCTAGAACCGGTACACTGGGTGGCCACCTCAAAGACCTGGGGGATCAGCTCGGGGAACCGGGGGTGGTCCTATTGACAGTCTATAAACTGAGGGAGATGGCGGAAAACCGGGGGCTGCACCCTCCAGCACCCCGTAGCTTCGCCCCTGGGTCCTGCCCTACCTATGTCAATGCGGTTGCCCAACACTAAATTCTCTCTTTCTTCCATAAAAATCATCTAAATTGCTTTTTTTCACTATGCAGTGGAAATGAACTTATTTCAGACATAAGACCGACAGTCGAGCGCGCGAACTGCGAGGGATCAATGGAACGCACATCGAAATAATGCATGTTGAGTCGTGTTCGCTGTACGAGTTCAAGATCACAGCGATCGGTCAATTCGGCGAAAGTAAACCCGTCATTCTCGTTCAATACACGGGTGCGTTTAACGAATGAAAATTTCCGAGTTTTTTTGACATTCAATGCCGATATATTAGGATTGCAATACTATTTGGGTCAGAGGCAGAAAATTTCATTCCATAACAAAACCCAATGACCTCTGAACATTACCAGCAACGTTCCTTGTTGAGCAGCCTGCTGCTGCATTGGGAAATCTCAAAAAAAATAAAGATTTTTTTTCAGAGCCTCAATTGAGTCCTCAGCATATTTTGGCGAAGAAGCTCACACCGAACACAATTGAACTCAGCTGGGAACCGCCATTCAAACGGACAAACGAAGTCAAGGTTCCGTGTTGTAATATATTTGACTTGTCGACATCCATGCGCTGTTTCAAAAATTGAAAAGCTGCAAAAAGCGATTCCAAAAATTAAGCTCATTCGGGTCCCAAAATTTATTGTTATTTAAAAAGACGTTGAGAACATTTATTTCCGGTATCCCCAATATTCCCTCGCGGAAGTCGAATTGAAGCACAGCCAATTTCAATTTATTACCGGCGCCTTTTGCTTTAGCACTATATCGTCTATCACACTGACAATCCAAATTGTCGTTTGGCCGAATGGGAGAAGTGCCAGGTTTTCGGCAGCAAGCTGATCTTCCCTGATCTCAAGTACGACTGGTTCTACATGTTCAGCGCCACCGCCGTTTTCAATGATGGCCAGCGTTCTCCGCTATCCCGCGCGCTTTTTGTCAAAACCGACAAACGAGAGTACAACAAATGCTGTATGCTTTTCTATCTTCTTCGTCTATACAAATCTACAGTAATCCGATCCTATTCTAGGCATCGGACAGTCTCGCACAATTGAAGTAATGGAATCGATAAGCGATAGAGAAGAAACCTCTGAAGCCAAACCGCTTTTGAAGCGTGATTACTGCTCCATTGCTTTTTGATTTTAAAGCGACTACTCTTTAATTCTGTACAATATGTTGCTTCGATTTATGCTATGAGCTGTACGTGGTGGTTGCTTAGAAATGTCAGTCTAATGAAAAACAAGAATTCAATATCTGAGAAAATGTTCAGCGATCGATTATGTAACACAAAGGCAGCCTACGCGCACAATACGTATTGATTCCTTTGTTCCGCCCATTTCTCTTCATGGTTTACGACACTGTTGCCAAAGCACACTTGAAACCACACGGTGCCGTTGAAGGTGTACCCATTAGCCGCTAAGAGTACACCACTCTGTGAAAAACAGCTTGTAAAACTTATGGCTGGCGAAGTCACTCTGCCGTACTCGGTTTCGAGCATCTCAAGCCAAGATCAAGCCGCTGGCAAACGGCTTCTTTCAACTGTGCCCGGAGAATTTCAGGATTCCGATATATGTTGGGCGTCTGAAGCGTGCGTAAAGAAAACTTTTCTCTCAGAGATTAGTGATCTTTTTATGGCTTTGATTTGCTGTAATTTCAGAAATTGCGCCTACCCACAGTCGATCGTTTTGGAGTTAGCCCAAGTCTGTCATGTGAAGTGCATACAAATTCTTTGCCATGAAACATTTATTGGTAAGTTTAAGATTTAAAACCTATCCCTATTGTATCATTTATTGTGGTCATGAACGAAGGATGACATTCAGATCATAATACACTACGGCGCAGTCCATAAATTACACATACGTCTTGCTTTTTTTGGCCTTTTGCGAACGCCCCACCTGCCACGCCACCATTACGCTGCAGCCGACCCTCGTGACCGACCCGCTTTCTATGGTTAAGCATAGCTATGACGCCACAGTATTACCCGTCCATCACAGGCTTTCTCAAACACCCCCTCCCTCCCAAAGCATGACGTACTTTATGAATAGCCCCTTAATGCTTCGATCCCATCCTGGGTAATTACATTATTACAGCTATCGTATTTTCTCTAATAGTACGGCATGCCGTACTATTTTTCAATCGATCGCTACCCTGCCGTATTATTAGAGAATGCCGTACCATTCGAGAAAATACGGTATATGTTCACTGTCATTTCAGCGTCATCGGCCACTCTGCTCGCCGGTGTTCCAGGCGAACTTCACTATACGAAACCAAGTGCGGCGCATGCGATTTTCCGCGAGCTGGGGTCTGTTGCATTCAACGAAAGCACTGGGGATGGCGGCAGAGAAGTGAAAACGCTGAATGTCGACGTTAACGCACTTTACATCCGCATCTTATTGGACGAAAACCACAGTCACAGGTCAAATTCTGGAAATCAAGTCGGCATTGTTGCCATCAAGATCATGGGCTTTCCTGGAAGAGTAAGTATTGAGAACGATTGCTGACATTTGTGTTGTGCTCAGCTGTGCTTAGCCCTTGCATATCACTATAACAAGACGTATACAATAATCAATGCTACGATTTTGAGCTCATCATTTTTTAGTTTATTGAAAATTCAATCCGTGAGTAAGTGCTCAGACATGTGCAAAGGTTGGGGCTTAGGGGGGTATGACCAGTTTTTTGGGGAGTATACCTCCGCCCAGCCGGCCGCTACAGTCAAATATTTTTCGCCCCATTTTGGAGAGGTATGAGTCCCCTTGTGGGTATATATACCCCTCATACACCCCGTGCACATGTCTGCTCGTGCCCTGTCGTCACTCACTTCCATCGTTTCATCTTTCCTAAAACTGCAGGGCGAGATTAGAGACGAAAAGACAGGCTATGCAATTGCTGCATACGATGACAGTAGCGGAGAAGAAGACTACTTAACCGAACAGCTGATTAAAAGAGTGAAGGAAAGAGTTGCCAAACTTGAAGATTTCGAGAATGCTCGAAATGGCAGTGCAAGACCAGGCAGCCGAACGAGACCAGTCAGTTCGCGTCCTTCCAATCGCCCATCGTCAGTCGACAAACGGAGAAGGTCGTCTTCAAGGCCCAGAAGTCGGCGGTCTTCAGCTGGTCGACGGGCGGATTCTGCCCGACCAATTTCATCCAGGTGAGTAACTACAGAGACCGGGGGCATCAATCACCAAGCAGTATCGCAGAACACAGTAGCACAAGCAGTATATCTGGCGCGTCTTTAACCGTGACAGCTGAGTCCATTCCAAATTCTAGCTTCGTATATGGATTGCAAATACATTTGTACAATTGTACACATTTGAAATGCTAGAGTATTAAATACAATTGCACACAATCTACAGTATTACAATGCATACAGAGTATCATATACAAATTCGTACAAATGTGCGTGCAATCTATGTTCGATGCGTAGTATTTGGAATGGACTCAATTGCCACGGTTGTTGACGCGTCTAATAGCAGCCGTCATGCGAATAAAAAATCAGCATCTCTTCAATGAAATTCACCTTGCACTTAGCCAATCCAAAAAGTGTTACATTATTCGCTATAAATTGAAGGATTAGAATAGCAACGTTTTGCTCAAAATTGTTCAAAATTTTTGTCGGACAACGTTCAAAAAGCTCATTGCTAATTACTGTCGATATTGTACGTTTTAGAACAAAAGTAAAAGTTGTACGAGAAATTATTGATGCACCTTGGTCGGATGATGATGAGACATATGGTTCAGCAAAAAATAAGGCAAAGAAGAAAAATCAAAAGATGCCTAATTACTTCCAAAGAAAACTTGGAGAATTCAACAACATCATAAGAATTCTGGAATTCAAGAAGGATGAATCCATAATGAATGAAAAGTTCGTTTTTCTGCTTTCTAATAAATGGCATGAGCAAAGGAAGGAGGCAGGGCAAACGGATAAATGTCAATGTTACGATTTGGCATTTACTTCAAACTTTCTTATGTTAGACCGTCGCACTACAGAGTGAAATTTTTTATAGCGCACCTTCGGCCGCTGATCACCTAGGTCCGGGACAATTCAATTCGGGACAATCGAATTACTTTTTGCATTACCGAGCGTTTAACAATTGAGACTGCGCAGCTTGGGGCCTTTTGGCGGGAAGCAAGCTATTTGACTGTCGTTATAGCAGCAGCCAATCAGCATGCTTCCCGCCAAAATCTCCTTGTCCCCCTGCGCAAACCACTCTAGAGATCCTTTTTAGATACATAAAAACGGATAACATAGCACAGCTCTTGGAACGAATGAGAACAAGCGAAGAGGAAATGATAGATTTGTTGGAGAAGAGGAAGGAAGCACTCGACGACAAAGATTTTAAACTGGCACAACAATGCAAAGTTGAATACGAGAAAACACGGGATGAAGCACTTTCATGGAAGGAAATTGATAAATACGTCACAGCGGAAGAGGTACCCAGCGCGCTGTTTCATTTTCAATTTGGCGGTTGGGGAATCTATGAACGTCTTTTTCAGTAACAGATAACCTAAGTATCATTTACACAGTTTCTTCGGAAAAAGAGATATCGGAATACTTTCCACATTTCCTCAGGGTTGCCAAAAAATGTAGAGACATTTTCATTTGATGTCCATTATCTGCGTTACTATTTTCTTTTTAATATCTTCTTTGCTTTTTCAGCGGAAGCAGCTCAAATACATCACGGGTGCGTCTTCTGAAAGCAAAAAAGCGAAAAAATGAACGAATCACAAGGCGATGTGTAGTAGTTGTCTGAAACGAAAATATTCGTTTTCATTAATATTTTAATTATAATAATGACATCTACGATGGTGTACGCGGCTAATAACTGGGCATGGATGATTAATGACGATCATATAATAAAATTCTGTAATGAATACTATCAACGGAATCAGGAACAGGAAGAAACGACGCGCAAGTCTGATTTGGGAAATTCTGGAGCTGGATCCATCACTGATTATCACCACAGGACGACTGGCGTTGGTTGGGCGGTGTCAATCCGGAGTGTTACTGGAAATAGTAGTCATGCTCAATCGCACACAGAAATCGGAAACGGTATAATTAATCTGACCAGTAAGCTGACAGTGAATTTGATCAATGGGATCCATTGAAAATTGACAATCAATATGTACATCGTTGACCAGGGGGTTCCTTTCTCCACGGCCGCCAGTTGTACATGATTCGGCACTCACCGTCAGGGCCGGATTATAGTGAGGGCCATTTGGGCCATGGCCCAGGGTCCAAAGGGGGCCATCTACTCAGATTCTGGCGACCTTTTTTAAATAAAGGGTCACCAACTCCGTGACAATATTAAAAATTGTATCGTTTGGCCCAGGGGCCGGAGACCCCTACAATCCGGTCCTGCTCACCGTGCAATTCATTGCAATACACCGTAAAGAAGTCAATGCGACCTCATCAAACAGTTGCGGTCTCGCCAAGAAGAATTTGCTGTTTACGATAAGGGTTACAGAGGACGAGTGCAGTGCACTGTCATCTCGATCCGATACTGCCAGGACGTTCCGTTAACACTACCAGTTTCTTCCTAACATGTCTCGAAAGCGACCTCGACTGGTTGGAAATTGTCTCTCAACTCTACCACCTATTGATGCAGACAGTAATAATGAACTTCGTGAACGCGTCGTTGAAAATAACGCGCGACTCGACGGCGAAATGCTAACGGACTTGGTGCTGCGCAACTGCGCTTCAAAGTTAAATCGTAACCGGTTAAAGGACCGTATCACTGTCGAATTAGTCTGCCGTCGGTGTGCAGATGCTCTTCACACCGTCTACAACAACGAGAGGATAGCGCTTGTAATTGGACGGTTCGACTCGAGCACGCACAAGTACCAACATATTTTTACTGATCCACTGCGGCGCGTGTACGGACTGAAGAGAAGACGGCACGAAATCCGCCTCTCTGAAGGCGACCCGAAGAATCGTTTGCGCTTAATACTGTCTCGATTTAAACGATTTCGCTGCATTACTTTTCATGCAGACGGAGTCAAATTGGGAACGCGACGCGTCCTAGAACTGCTTCGCACCAATCGCCTGCGACCGCTTGAAATTGTTCGACTTGAGTACAGGCTCGATCTGACCACAGAGCTGGACTTTCGACTGATCGGCAGGTTTGCGCCGATTCTGAAGGCGCTCGTCTTGGAATGTCTTATGCCGCCCACCGAGCACATGGCCAAAAAATTGTGGATCGCTGTTGCAAAGTGCGCCAACCTGCAGCGACTGTATTTCTTGCCGAAAAATAACATTGGTTATCAGGACCGTTTCGGACAAATCGTTGTCACTCCCACTGACTTATTCTCCATTGTCTACTTACGAGAATGTCTGAGACTGCTGAACATCAAGCATTTCCACTGCACCGCAGCGAGCAAAATATTCAACTCCGGCCTCGCCGATGCTTTCGCGGGCAATTCAAACCTACGCATTCTATTTATTAACGGCTCTTCGAATAAATTCTTCTCAGCGCCGTCCGCACGACCGGTGCTATCGACGCTGCGGACGCTAGTGAGGGACTATTTCGCCGAACGAAAACAACCTCAAGAAGAAGTAGCGGAGCTGACGACGATATTGTGCGCGCTGCCGCCAACTGGATATCTGACAGTATTTCAGTTAGTCGACTGGCATCCGAACCCGTGGTGGTATCGGGGCTCGCAGACGTCTAGCAACGAGAAGACTACTATGGACGCATTGCAGTTCTGGCTTCAACTATCGAACCAAACCGCCAGAAGTATAAAGCTCTGCCTGCGCTTCTTTCGCAGCCCTATTGCCAGTATCAATGACGCACTTACGTCGCTGTCTGCAAGCAGTTCAGCCTTTCCTAATGTTATTATTGAACGATCTACCACTAGAGTTGTATTGCGATACCAGCAGGCGCGCATTGTCTTGTCGGTTACCGACGCTCGCGAGTGCGCTGCTAATTCGCGACCAATAACTGTTTGGTAAAAATTTATATTGGATATCGGCTTCAGTATGAACGACGAATGATAAAGTGTCTCAGCCGGTCTATGAACGACGGCAGTCGGCTTTTATTCTTCGTATTAGGCGGCGGCGCATTGCTTAAGATGCCCAAGAGCAGGCCTCACGTTTCAAGGCCCATTTGCAGCGGACACATCTGTTGATTGGCTGGCCGCCAAAAGCACGAAGCAAATTCCGCACCACACGCGTGCAAATGCAATTCACAGAAAACAATATATAACACGTTAGTTTATTCGCACGAAGTTGTTATATGCAACGCCGAATAATGGCAGAACAGTAACGTATTTATAGCAACGCACGTAAATGTAGCACGAAGTTCCCATAAAGGGAGTCGAAATCGTAGTTCAGCGGCTGATGGCTAGTTCAGCGTCAATGATCTGTGGCGGCAATGACTTGTCCTCATCCTGATGCTGCAGCAGTGAAACCTCATCGAACACTTCCTCACCGCCTTCGAGTTCCACGTCTTCAGCTTCATTGGCAACGCCGATCGCCTGAAGCAAAATTACTGTACTAGCTGCATGCACATTCACAAAGTGACGCACAGAAAATATCCTTTTTCTCAAGAAAGAATAAACACAATGTAAGTATAAGGATTATGTTAACCAATCTGCTGCTGCTGATAAAGTAGGGGAATGTAATAAATATTGCATAAGTACAAAGTGTGCAAGTACATATGATACGCAATGTTCTTATGGGTTTTCCCCCAAGACACAGAATAGCGTCTCACATTTAGGAGAGATTCCGGTGTTTCTTGACTCTTCTTTATTTTGCGAAGTCGATAGAACTGGCTGCGCACTGCATTCCAGCCGGGGAATATCGCGAGCAGACTCTCCGAACTGCGCGGACTGTCGACTACTTCCGATAGTTTCAGCACTTCATCGAAGCCCTAAATCAATGAAGTCAGTAAAAGCAATAAGTCAGCAAACTATAACATGGCGACCATGACAATAATGGCGCGTGAGTTACAGGGGACCCGCCGCGCGATATTGTTTTGTGTTGTCAGGTTTAGAAACTGCGCGCGGTGCTTCACTTTTTGCAATGAAACATAACATCGAGGTGTCCTGAAGATTCCTCCACAAAACAAGCCGCTTCTTACAAGTTAACCCATACTGCACTGTAATAGACGCGATAAGCCAAATGCGCAGCGCAACTTCGCACATAAGAACGCTTCCCATCGGTAAAAATGAACAAAAACGCTACCATATCGTAAATCTCGCGCGGCGCAAATCGTCCCTCGCGCACTTCCTTCCGGCAGCGTCGGTCGATCTCCATGGCCAGCGCCTTGACCTCCTTGATCGGCTGGCAGTCGGGGTGGTGGGGCTGGTGCACCTGGTGCATGGCGATCATGCCGTTGCGAACTTGCAGTTTGGGATGGATGCCCGTGTTCAGTTTGCGATGCAGGCCCTCGCACCTCGAGCAGCGGTAGTACTTGACTGATCCGTCCTGATTCTGCTTCGTCAGGCAGTACTGGCGCACGAAGCCGTCGCCGATTGGAACTGTTAGTATGTTGTTGGACAGTCTCTTCGACAGCGCCTCCTCCAT